>ML791850.1:758337-802807 GCA_009831015.1 Picea engelmannii
GTATGAAGGGAGGGAGAGATAGATAAAGTGATGGAGAGAGAGAGAGAGAGAGAGTGGGGAGAGAGAGAGAGGAGGGAGAAGGAAAGAGAGCGTGGGGGAAGAGAGAGAGGGGGATAGATGGAGATTATGAACTAGAAAACACTATATGACATCTCAAAATGGGACATTTGAGATCTCCCCCAAAACCTCTTTCTGCTCTCGTCTGTGACTTTCCCTTTCTAGTTGTGCTCCATTAAATGTTGCAAAGAAGGATCAAAAGGGATAGGGGCCAGGGTCGCAAAAACCTTTGGCTTCCCGCCTCTACTAAAAACCTCCATTATAAACAGAGAAGGGAAATTTTTCGGAGAGGTTCCATAAAATCCTCCACTAAAATTTGTTCTCCTTGTAGTGTCGACCATGGTCAAGGCCTTGAGACTGATGCTTGGTTTGAAAAATCCATCAATGATTCCCATATCACACCAAGAGTCCAATGATCTATGTGTAGGTATATTCATATGTGTTGGTATATGCATACTTCCGCATTAGTATAAGGGATTAATATATATACCGGTATATATACTTATATATATTGGTATATATACTTATATATATTGGTATATATACTGAGTATATATACTGGTATATATATTGGTATATATACTGAGTATATATACTGGTATATATATTGGTATATATACTCAGTATATATATCGATATATATACTCAATATATATATATCGATATATATACTGAGTATATATATATCGATATATATACTAAGTATATATATCGACACATATACCTAGTATATATACCGATATATATACTATGTATATATGTTAGTATATATACTAGGTATATGTGTCGGTATATATACTTAGTATATATATATCAGTATATATACTAAGTATATATATCGGCATATATACTCAGTATATATACCGGTATATATACCTATTATATATATCGGTATATATACGAATACCTAGTACATATACCTCCTAACATATACTATATTAAGTATATATATATATATACTAGGTATATTTACTTAGTATATTATATACTCATATATACTAAGAATATATATCGACATATATACCTAGTATATATACTGGTATATATACTAAGTATATATACCGACATATATACTCAGTATATATACCAACATATATACTCAGTATATATACTGGTATATATACTTGTATATATACCGGTATATATACTAGTATATATACCGATATATATATATATATATATATATTGGTATATATACTAAGTATATATACCGATACAATTGTGAAGTTTATTTATCAAAACACTATTGTTGTTGTTTCTAACCATGTAGATGGAAAAGGAGAGTGGTGACATTAATTTTACCAAATCTAGCCTTGGTTTTGGTGGGTTGGCGTTTTTGGTTTTGGTGCAGTACCTGGATCTACCGCGATCCACTGATTTCTGTCCACCGACAAATATTCCATCTTGAGCTTCCACAACTCAAAACTTTTCCCATTAAACTTCTCTATCTCCATTTTCGAACTTCTTTCCATTTCTTTGCACCTGAAAAATCAATACCACAGATCTCCCACTGTAACAAGGCTTACCACAGTCCCGAGCCAAATCCTTGACCACAAAGGTGTCCCCTGAAGCCAACAAATATCTCATACTAAATGTAGATTTTAACCTTGTACAATATTTTACTGCAAACGTATTTTCAATAAAAGAACAAAAAATATACAATGGAAAATACACACATTGCATAGAGATTTTTCCCCTGGAAACCCAAACCGGGAAGACCAACATATTCTATATTCATTCATTGTGATACATTGTTTACAATACAATATACATATAGGAGCCAATGAAATCCAAAACCCTAACCCGATAAATGGATTAGTAAACAAGCCTAATTCATTAACCGTAAATAGAAAACCATTGGCAAAAACCATGTGCCGAAAAAATTCCCAACAATGGACACAAAAAATGAGGCGACATGAAAAACGAGGAAAAAAATGTGACACATTTCCCGAGACAAAACATATTTGATGGGGGCACTTCCCCCTAACCCCCTTGCAGGGGGGATATCACCCCCCTGCAACCCCCGAAGGTGGGGCCTAGTGGCCCCCTCTCAAACACCATCGCGTGCCCGATGCAACGTAGCAGAAACTAGGGCTTGTCGTGAAAATAATATAACACATACCCAACAAAGATAAATGCTTATTGTAATTATTTACTAGATATTACTAACATCTCCTCTAGGAGAAACTTCTTGTTAGAATAGTGTTGCTCTAATTTCTTATTATTGTATTTCTTAATTATTGCTCTTTTTTTAGGAAGGTCACAAGTGATAGCTCTGAAGGAGCTACTGTGACGATTATTCTCGCTATTGTTTTTATTATTATTATAAAGAGTATTATTCTTGTCTACTGTTTCTCCTTTGTTGTTCTTGTTATGGGTAGGTCATAGGTGATAACCCTGAGGGAGCTATAGTGATGGTTGTAGGAGGAAACATATTAGATGAGACATGGAACATACTATCCAAGATGTATACATCCATGTATCGAAGAAGAAGAAGAAGAATAAGAAGAAGAAGCTACTTTTGCTAGATATAAAACATCTCATATGGAGACAGATCATGAGAAGAAGAAAGCTCCAAAGATGACAAAACAAATCCCTCTAGTGCAGTTGATCACTCTTCAGATCATCAAGAAGATTTAGTATAGCGAGAAGGTCCTACCTAGAATCATTATAGTAACGAGGAAGAGACCAGTCTATTCTTGTGACACTTTGTAGGATGAAAATCTATATAGAATTGACGAGCCATATCGTGAGGAGAAAATGGCTCCACTAGTGGTGAGGTAGGCAGCCCCACCAAGTACCACCTCAGAAGGATCTAGATTTCAGAGGGAGTCATCCCTCATGATGAAATAAGGAGGAGAAGCCTATCGAGGACCATTCATAGAGATGTACAAAGCCTTATTTGTGTCAAGAGGATTCTCCCAACAAGAGGGAGAAGACTATGATGAGATACTTGCTCCAGTAATCAGAAGAAGTATATATAGAACAAACATGATTCATTAAAAGAGGCCGACACAGTATGATATTCAGAGGGACCAGGTGTGACAATCCATGTATTTGAGATTGAGTTACCTCCATATAAAGAGGATAATCTATCCTCAGTGTTAGTTATTGAGACACTCTAAGTTTCAGATGAAGTTGTTTCCATGATAGAATACTAATCTCATAGTTCAACATCTACAGTGAGAATGGATGAGTCATTCTCAGCTTTAGAAAGAGCAGTTGTAGGTGCAGAGTCCCAATTCTGGAAGGAACAATTGCAGAGAGAGTATAGGACATACTCTCAGGAAGTGAGACATATAGTTCCTTTCCAAACCTAGTTTTAGGCTGGACAAACCACTATTTATAAGGGAGGCCATCACCTCAGTTGTACACTCACATGGTAGCTCTGCAATTGAGAAGAGGAAGTGTGCAAGTCTCAAAGGAAGATGCTATTTCAACTAGTAGGTGGCATTGTGGAAGTTCTTGGTTCATTTCTTGGGTATCTCTTGGTTAAGTGGTGCACTACTCTTCCCTAGTCAAGGGTTAGAGGAGGATCTTCTTCTTTGTTAGTTCTCCCTTGGAGAGAGGCATTGTTCTTGGTTGGTGAGTCTATATTGAGGAAGTTTGTTGGGTTTTTCCCTTAGAGGGTTTTCCGAGGGTAAATCTTGTGTATGCTATCAATGTTATTCTTTCAATGATCATTTATATACATTTATTGTGCTAAGGGTTTATAAGTAAAAGAACACTAATCTAATTAACTGCTTAAGACGTAAAAATCAACACATCCCCTACTCCTTACATTAAATGTGCCTCTACCTTGATTTCCACCAAATCTCTCTAGGTGGTTTTAATTTCATAGAAGTTGTTTTTTATCCATTATATGGATTAATTTTATGACCAAATGTTTCTCCTCCCGTGGTCTATCCATCCCATCCACCATAGAACCCAAAAAACCTAATGGTGTAATCGTTTGTAAAATTTACCTTAATCATCAAAATAATATTCACCTTCACCTCTCTTTGATTTCTCCTTTTGTTCCTAACTTCTCGTTTTCCATATCCAAAACAAGTTCACCTTTCACTTAGAACAAGAAATGTTATAAATACACACCCTTTACTATTTTTCCTTTATTACTATTACATTTATGGTTAAGTTTCTTTTTAAATAAAATTTATGGTTAAATTTATTTTTAAATAAATTTTTTCATGAACAATATATTCCTTCAACTTATAAAAATACCCTACAAAAATTGATTTATTATATTGTGAACCTCTTTTTCAAAAATACCTATCGCTCAATAATTGTTTTACTATATTGTGAACCTCTTTTTCATAAATACCTTTGACTGAATAATTGATTTACTATATTGTGAACCTCTTTTTCAAAAATGCATATCACTGAATAGAATACTATACTCACAAAAAAATGTATTCATACTTTAAAAATAACACAAAAAATTATTCATATTTTACAAATACGTAACCAGAAAAGAAGTTAATCAAAAATTCAATATGTACTGATTTACAAAACGTGAATAGCGATATCTTATTACGAAGATAATTACAACTGAGATATGTTCAAAGTGAGAAAACTCTTCATCGACCATGGCATGGACGATTGGACTACGACTCTTACTCTATCAATTTAGTTTAGTGACAACATCATTTGACACGACCATATTGTGAAGTGAGTGATATTTTTAATAATCTGCATTTATGATGAAGCCTGGGATTAAATAGTAATGTTTGATTGTGTTTTGTTTGATGCAACAGGATTCGAACACGAGACTCGAGAGTCCAGCGGTTGGCTACTTACGACGCCCGTACTCAGAATTGGCTCACACGCAGGATGGCGGAGTATGAAAACACTCCATAGATCCCATTTCAAAGCTCAGACTAACGACGAGCCACAATTTTCACGGGAACCATTCAGATAAGAAATTATATCTCCAAAATTTCTTGCTGGTGGAAAATATTAATGCGCCCTGGTTGGTAGTAAATATTAACGTGAAATGGTTGGTAGAAAATATTAAAGGGGAAGGGTAGTAGATCTACGTCAAGGATCCAACGACGTTGTAGGAAATTAAGACAGTGACAAGGGCGGTTGTCAGCTAAGTTTCCAGTAGATCCACTCTGGGAGAAAGGGAGTGTTAAACAGGTAGAACCGCCCTTGTCAGCTAAGTTTCCAGTAGAACCACTCTGGGAGAAAGGGAGTGTTAAACAGGTAGAACCTTGAACACCTGAACTCGCGAAGTGACGAGGACCATTGATTCTAGGATCATTCGAGATCTCCTCTGATCTTTGGATCTAGACCATGGTAAGCCCGACACTGACCACTCCAAAAGTAACAAGGAAACCACACAACTTTGTAGAATTTTGATGCCCCATCCCTAAAAAGAGTACTTAGGGGTCATGTGTGTTACATCAAGAAGTGATTGATCATATCTATTAGGGAAATGAATACAATAATGGAAAAAAATTAGAAAAATAAGTAGATTTAGCCTATATCTAAGGGATTTTTGGGGTTCAAACACCCAAACATAATAAAATACAATCCCAATATACCATAAATTCTCAAAAACAAAAAATAACCTAGGGAACTTATCAAACTAGGGAAGACAAACTAGGCTCTCCCCAATGGAGTTGCCAATATTGTTGTAGAGGAATCTCTCATACGGATAGGAGAGCACTCTCACTTATTTGACAAATATCAGAGGAAGAATGTGGATAGATCCCTACGATTTTTCATGCTAGATCTAGGATTGTACATTCAATTTACACTAACAATATGGTAGGGAAGTCTATACCTTTTTCCCGACGTTTTTCCTCACGTGATCTTGACTGATGTATCTCCAAGACTTCACCCCATCTCCTGTAATCAATTACCTACACACAAACAACAAACAAACCTCCAACAAACTTGTTTGGCATAAAAATAATATAGATGATAATTAGATCTAATCTACCTTGCTCAAGAAAATATAGATTTTCCAATGTTTGCAAAGAAATAATAATAATTCATAGACATTGGAGGAAAAAAACCATAGATCTATATAAATAATCAAAAAAAGTATAACAATACAATGTTACCTTGAGACTATTGGGGTACCTTTTGGCTCCAAGATCCTAAGACTTCCTTATCCCTCTCTCTGAAATGTGATTATACCAACAAATAAATCTAAAGACTATAGCAAGAGCCACTCTCTAGTTATATTTTGACAGCATAAGGCTATCATCAATTGAGCTCCCTTACCCCTTGATTTTCCCTTCTTTTATGGAATGATGGAGGAGGTTTTAGAGATAGGTTCAAAGATTGGAATTTGATGAACAAGAAGTCATACACAAGTTCCAATGCTCATGATAGATCATATCTAGCCTATCCCAAGCTAATCTCCTCACAGCTCCTTGAATCTATAAAGTTCTAGGGGAGATTGGTTGTTGCATGAAGGAAACAAGAAGCCAGTCGCACCTTGCACAAGAGAAACAAGTGATCGATCACTCTTATAGCTAGGAAAAGAGAATTTGTGCTCAAAATTAATGAAGTTTTTGGTGTTTTGTTGGCACAAGCATGTGATTTTGACAAGATGACATCCATAGGTCCCCTATGAGGCCTAGGGTGACAAATAGAGGTATAACACTTATTTTAATGCTCTCGGATTTTCTCGAGAATTATTTTGATGTTGTTGAACACTCTTGTTGAGAGGACAAAGACTTTGTAATGTATTGTGACTATTTAATTGTTGAAAAATACATTGAGTGTTCTTTAGAGAGTGAAGTTTTTCTCCTGGAATAGTTTTTCTAGGAAATCATTTTTTAATGCTTTTCTATTTCTTTCATTTTATTTTTCTTATCAGCTACAATTGTTTTTTTTTAATTTTTTGCACATTCTTCTCTCATTGGTTAGTATAGGAAGCATATTTCTCACCTATGCTTCCTTTCATTTGGTATTTCAATCATTATGTTTTTGAATAATACATTGAGCATGCTTTAAAGTGTGAGGTTTTTCTCCTGGAAGGTTTTTCCCAGGAAATAGTTGTGTAACGGTTTTCTATTTGTTTTTTTGTTTTGTTTTATGCTTATTATCTACAATTTTTTGTTTAAAGTTTTCTACATATTATTATTTCAATGGTTATTGTAGAAAGTGTGTTTTGCACCTTTGCTTGCTTTCATAGATGATTGAGAGTGAATTAAATTTAGAATATCATTGGTAGTCAAAACAATTTGTGGGTGTCAATGTACAAATATACAAATATAAAGTATAAAAAGGATGTATATATCTCATGTAAGTGCCCATGCCACTACTATAACCATTGTACCATTGTAGCTTGGAGATTCAATTCTATTGGATAGTTACTATATCTGTGAGTGCCATCATTTACCAACTATAATTTAGAACAAAATCATGAATAAAATGACGAAGATCTAAGAGAAAAAAAAAAATTTAACAAAATATTTATGGATATATGAATAAATTGTTGGAGTCGAAATATAAGAGTATAACAATTTCAAAACGCAACAAAAAAACTTCAACACCATAACACAATATATTAATAATGTAATAGAAAAACTTCAACAACATAACATAATATATTAATAGCTTAAATGTCCTTCACAAAGAAGTGAAGGAAACATTACTAAAATACTAATAATAATGAAGAAATTCCACACAATATAATATTAATAAAAAAATACTTACACGAGTTAAAAAAAAATAAATGATGAAAAAAACACAAAAAACAAAAAAACTTCAACTAATTTGGGGAGTTTTTGGAGTTTAAGTCCAATTGAGATTAGAAAACAATTCAACAATAAGGTCACATCTATAGATTTACTTCCATTCATTAGTTCCTAAATGGGGTTGCCTTTCCCTCACAAATTGATCTTCCTTCCACCAAGTGATTTATCTCCTCTTAATCTTTTCTTGCTATGCCATGCCACTAGATCCTGCAAGAGCAAGTTGTTAGGTTCCCAACACCACCACATTTTCAAAGTTTCATTCAACTACTCCATCCAATGATACCCTGAACTTCAAGCATAAGAACGAGGGTTTGAAATTCATGTCATTTCAAGTATAATACAATAATGAGAAAAAAACTTGTGCCTATGCTTATAAATCCATGTACCAAGAGTTTTTTTAAAAGTTAAGTCCAATTGAGATTAGAAAACAATTAAACAATAAGGTCACATATATGGATTCAGTGATAATTGGAAATTCATGTACCAACACTTGTAATGATCCAAACAAAGTGAACACTTTACTTACATACCTAAGTATCTAAAGATCAATACAAATAAAACTCGAAAACAAGGAAGATCGAATGAAGAATCTTATCAACTTAGAATTATAGAAAGAAACCATCTCTATGGATTGATCCATTTTTTATGTGAGGATATTATTCAAAGTTTAGAAATATTTATGTTGTGCTTTCAACTTTATCAAATAAATGAAAGTCACAAGACGATGAATCATTTTATCAAGTGAGAAAAGTGTTTTTTTATCAGGTTTCAAAGACAAAAAAATTTAAGACAAGATTTCTAATATACCTATGTATATTATCACTAATGTCAAAATGTTCTAAACACTCGTTCTAAAATAATAATTATAAATCAATTCATTAATAGCATTTTATAATGATGATTTCATAAAATGAAACTTGAGAATATTTGGACCCTCCACTAAATAACCTAAAAGACTCCTCAACATAAAAGAATTTATGTAAATTTTATGACTAAAAAATTTATAAAATATATGAAACTAATATTACATAGCATAAAAAACACATAGACAAATATTATATAGGATGAAAAGCACACTAAAACAAAGATAATTCAATAATAATAAATAATTTGATAATATTAAATTAATTTGTTCACTTTTATTTTATAAATTCTATGATACATAGACAAATATTATATAGGATGAAAAGCACACTAAAACAAAGATAATTCAATAATAATAAATAATTTGATAATATTAAATTAATTTGTTCACTTTTATTTTATAAATTTTATGATACATTTGATTCATAATGTATAATTAATTATTATTTTACTTTTCCATATATATATAATAACATCCTTTTAAAAAAATAAAAACATTAAATTTGCCAATTAAGTTTATTATTATTAATTTTAAGCTTACAATTTTATATTTTCTTTGTTTTCACTCTAATCATTTTTATTTTGAGTGTGTATGTGGATATTTTTTTTGAAACATCCACATTTAATAATAAAGAGGTACAAAATATCATACATCTATACATCTATTTGTATCTAATATTAACGGTTTTGCATTTAAGACATTAAAATATTTGTGCGGAAACATTAGAAATGTTAGTCACTTGGAGGGCTAGCATTTCAACAGTTGGCTAATAATCCATGGACTTCTAAGTCATCAAAATTATCAGGGGATTTCGAGTGTACCAACTCTTAACATGATTTGATTTTGGAGTGTCTCCTCCCAACTAAACACACACTAAGGGTATTGAACTTGAATAACCTAACAAACAATTTCATAAGATTATTAAACTCAAGTAACCTAACAAACAAAACCCAAACCTTAACTAAATATACTAACAAGAATTGACAAAGCACTGTTAACTTTATACAACTCCTCACACTTAATAACAAGCCGTGATTATATTATAAATATTCCCTGATTATGATTATGTTGGAAATATTCCATAGATCTGGATTAACACATGTATGGATTGTTCCTAATCTATTATCATTAAAAAAACCTTCTAAATAAAAGAAATAGCATGCCTGCACACATCCATATGTAAAATAGTCTCCACAATAACGCAAGATGAACCTTCTCAAAGAGATTCGTAAATAACCCTAAAACAGACAAACCCTAACCCTTGGATAATATCGCACTGTTAAAGTATGCCAGATCGTTTAGAAGAATTTTATTAATTCGTAAATAACCCTAAAACAGACAAACCTTAACCCATCGCAATGTTAAAGTATGCCAGATCGTTTACAAGAATTTTTACGCCGAAAGGCGTACACCTATTGATAATGGGCAGATTTAATAGGGGTTTAGTGCTTAATAAGTTTTCTATGGACAGGATTAAATATGGATGGAATATTCTTAGTAGTCACACAAAATAAATGGCTGTAATTTCAATCATTAACTTCCTAGCTATTATAAAGACAACCGTTTATATGTTTATTTTTTTACATTTATCAAATCATATTTAAAAATTACTTTGATAGCTAACTGATTGCCACATAAGTGATTAACAGAAATTAAAATATTAACACCAGATAAATAAAGCTCAATCGTTTCTTTGTTAATTAATAATAAAATTTAATATATTCTTTTAAAGATTCTTTTCATCTTATCAACCTTTCAGTGTTGATCAACCACAATTATGTGGCTGTGCTAATATTAACTCATTCAAAGAATATACAATAACAAAGAACAGTGAAAAGATCCCTTTATTTACTAAATGGCTAAACAATGAAGTAAGAAAACAGGCTGCCGGATACAAAATGTTGTCTCTCGTCCAGAAAAGAATAACCTCCACAAAACCCACACCTATAATGTCGTATGCATAAAGAATAACCTGGACTATAATGTCGTATTCACAAAGAATAAGTTACATATCAGGAAATAAATAAGAAGAAAATAGTAGCGGTCGGGGACCATAAAAACGGATGAGATGGCATCCGCAATAGATCTCAACAAAATCGACAGGCCAGGAAGGGGATGAAGGAGGCGGCGAGAGTGACAAATACGGAGGGGAGAAAGGGAAATGAAGCAGCGCCTGCCTCCATTGTCGGACTCGGAGATGCTGCCTTCACCTCTGCGACTTCTGCTGCTCCCACGATTATCATTAGAACGATCAAGAAATCTGTAGATGTGTACCGGCCTAAGCCTGCCATTTTTGCTCAGACTCACTAGAAACCTGCTGCTACTAAAGCATATAGTGAAAAGGCCAAATCCTAAGCACAACCGTTCCGAAACAAATGCAAATCTGAGACCGACAACCCCAAATTTGAGGCGGCAATCTTTCTTCTCTGAGACTCGAACTCTAACCAGAATGGACAGAGAAATGCAAGTCCCAGAATTTGCGGAATGGCCCTTCGCAAGTTTCAGGCGGAGCTCATGCCGTAGAATTACAGGAGACCAAAGAATGGGGATGAAAGTTGGCATCGAGGCAAAAAAAAAATTTGAAATGGGTGATTGGAGATGAAAGCGAGCAAGGGAGGCAAAACGAAATTTTGAAATGGGTGTTGAATGGTTCGGATATGTGCCGAGAATAGGAATGAAAGCCGGTATGGGAGGCAAAACGAAAATTTAAATGGATGTGGAATGGTTCAGGAAGGTACTTGCAGCGTTAATGGGTTAGATGTACAACGTCCATGTCAACCTGGTCACTCATACAGGAGGTGGAGATGTCATTTGGAGGAATGAAATCACCGGAATATCATGCCATGTATGTGAGATAGATGAAGAACTTGGGTGAAAGTTAAAAAGGTTTTTATGGAGTGAAAAGTTTAAACTAATAAATATTGTACGGGTGGAAGAATGTATGAAAAAGGTGTATTTGTATTATAATGCATAAAATACAAGTGAGTGGATATCTTATATAATATATTTGAGGTGGCATTTCTTATATATTATTAAAAAGTTTTTTTAATTAAATATTTTTACCAATCATTCTTTCACATTATTTTTTAAAGGGTCTTGGTTATTATAAGGAGTGATTTGGGCATTAGGAGATTTTTTGTGCTAATGGATAAGATGCAGAGAGCTCAAGATGCGGGATTTACTAGTGCAAAAAGGGTTGCAAAAAACATTGGCGGGCAAGTCAAAGAAACCAATGGCCATGACGTAATGAGAATGGGAAGATATGGATGTGAAAGCTCTTAGTAACATTTGTTTATGTCTGGCGGATGAGGTTCTGTTTAATATCGTAGGAGAGGATTTAACATCAGGCTTATGAAGCAAGTTGGAGAGTCTATACATGATGAAGTCCTTAACGAGCAGAATCTACTTTAATAGACAATTGTACAGTTTGCGGATGAAGGAAGGTACAAAAGTTGCTGACCATTTAAATATCTTCAATACCCTCATAGTTCAATTGACTAGTATGGAAGTTAAATTTGAAGATGAAGATAAGGCTATTACACTATTGTGTTTGTTGCCTGAGTCTTGGGATACTCTAGTCACCTCTATTAGCTTTATCTCAACGGATGCTTTAGATTATGACTCTATTGTGGGAGCTTTATTGGCTGAGGAGATGAGGAGAAAATATAGTAAAGAAACCTCAACTTTAGAGGCGATGTTGATCAGAGGTCGAACCACAGAGAAGAAGGAGAGAAGTTCTTTCTAATCTAAGTCAAGACACAGAAAGGGTAAAGCAAAATGCTGGCACTATGGAAAAACAAGACATCTCAAGAAAGATTGCTGGAAGAGAAAGGAATCTGAGGAAAAATCTACGAAGGAAGCAAATTTGGCTGTAACAAATTCAGGTATAATTGATCGCATTTTATCCATTTCTAGTAATTTACAATATCAAGAAGAATGACAGTTAGATTCAGGTACCTCCCACCACATGTGCTCACATATAAATTGGTTCTTTTCTTACCAATCTATTGATGAGGGTGTAGTGTTTATGGGAAATGGTATTCCCTGTAAAACTGTTGGGGTTGGCAGTATTAGAATCAAGATGTTCGATGGTATTGTTAGGGAATCAACAAATGTTATATATGCACCTGATCTTAAATCAAATTTGATTTCATTAGATGTGTTGGATTTTTGTGGATATAAGTATACAGGTCAAGGTGGAGCTCTCACAGTGTCGAAAGGTAATTTAGTAGTGATGAAGGCAACAAAGGTTGATAACCTTTATAAGATGGAAGGGAGTACTGAAGTGGCATCTGAAGTGACAAATGTGTCTTCTTGTTTATGGCAGAAGCATCAAGGTCATAAGAGAAAGAAAGAATTACAGGTACTGGTAAGAGGTAAATCAGTTCCAGGCTTAAAATCTGTGTTTGTGAATTCCTGCTTGTTTTATATATCTGTTAGTTATGCTGATGGTATAAAGGGATGTTGTGTGTGGGATCCTACTTCTCACAAGGTCATCATTGACAGAGATATCATATGTGTGGAAAAACCAAAAGGGTTGATTCAAGATCGCAACAATAAATTTGTTTGCATGCTAGTTAATTCATTGTATGGCCTATTGGTACCCAGGCAAATATACAAGAGGTTTGAATCCTTCATAGTGAGTCAGAATTTTTCAAAGGGTAGGAATGACTATACAATTTATAGTACATTCACAATCTTGATGTTCTTTGTTGATGATATGCTCGATGCAAGCCGAAGCATGGATAAAATTAGTAAGAAAATGACTCAAGTGGACAGGACAATTCAAATGAGGGATCAAGGAGCAGCAAAACAAATTATGGACATAGAAGTACACATAGATGGTAATGGTAAGTTGTGGTTGGAGTTGAGTATGAACATTGTAAAACCAGTTTTTATCCCTCTTGCTTTCCATTATAAGTTTTCTTCAAGCATAGGGCTTGTCTATAAAGAAGAAAAGGTTATGTATCGTGTAAGTTCAGTAGGAGGTCTGTTGTATGTGATGAAATGGTTAAGACTAGATGTTTCACATGCTAATGACGTTGTCAGAAACATGACAGATTCAGGTGTTGCAGTGAAATGGGTGCTTCAGCATTTGAGAAGCACAAATGTCACCTATAATGGTTACACTAAGATTGTTTCTGATAACTGTAATATATATTTTACAGGTGTTTTGGATAGGAGGAGACCTATCACTAAATATGTTTCACAACACATTTGTGGAAGACATGTTGGAGGTGGAGTGACCCCTCAGAAAATCCAAACTTGTGCAAGTCACATAGGCGAGATCATGAAACCAGTTTTATTAGAGAAGCTGCAATGGTGCTTGGATTCTCTTGGCTTGCAGAAAAGGTGATGAACAAAAGGAAGAAGCAAGGTATCAGTTTAATTGTTTTCAAGGTGGAGATTATTGGGATTTGGTGACAATGAATTACCAAAAACATATTTGGATCCTATTATTCTGCGTTGGTTACAACCAAATAAACCAAGTTAGAATATGGATAAGGATTGCATTTAATATTCAGTTTCTTGTGTGAAAGTATAAATTCATGTAAGCCCGTAGAGGCAAAAAGACCGACTGTGAGAGATTGAATGTGTGAAATATTTTCAAATATGATGTAATCTCCATAATCTGAATATTAGGACAACTGATGCCTATCCTTGGTGGACGTAGCCCAACGTTTGGGTGAACCACGTGAAATCCCTGTGTCTATTATCTGTGTGTGATTGTTAATTATCATTGTGAATTGTGTTTTCCACATTAACAATTCTAACAAGGGGGACACTCGATACCTAATTACATAGTTACCAAGTTCGAATTCAATTTCATATGGAAAAAATTGAATTGTCTAAAATTCAATACGAAAAAAAATCGAAGACCCTCTTGTTTGTGGGACAAGGGACCCTTCCACCCAACGATTTGATTGTTAAATTCCAGGGAGGTATACATACCCTATCCCCTCTGGATTTGAACTTATGACCTCTTAGGAGGAAACACATCTTCTTCACCATTAGGCTCACTCATTCAAAATTTTAGAAAATTTAAATCGACAATTATTATATTCAAAACCTCACAAAACTCTCAAAAATTGTTTTCAATCACTTTATAAACTCTACAAATAAAATTAGATACTACAGCAAAAGACATAGTTTTACATGAAAATGACAATGTATAAAGTAAACCCTTTCAAACATGAAAGGAATATGAAGGATTTTTTGAAAAACCTTTCATGAGATTCCACCAACCCAAGCCAAAACTAAGGCTAGGAATAGTTATCCATTTCCCATTTCTCTTAGAAGAAAATCGATTTGGCATTAAAGAGAAACCAACAATCTTCATTTTCATTTATGTATTTCATTGTTTTGCCTTATCTATTTGTTTGCGGTCTTTATTTTCATTTATTAACCATTCAAAATGGACACCACAAATCAAATCTTTCACTAACATTATGAAGATAGACCTCGTCGATCAATCCTTCTACTTCATCCTCCAACATGCATCTAAGAAGAGGGTCGTCTGGGTCCCTCTAGTGTAAATACCCCTTAATTGTGCAATATGTGGAGGCCTTGAGCTTAAGACATCTTCTCTGAGACTTGTTCATCCTTGGGGACATTGACCCATGACTAGTAGGTAAGAGATGTCACCATACCACAATGAAACGAAATAATCACTCTTGGATATTCGAATCATACACCAATTCTCGCATGCAGGAAACCTGGTAATCTCTATCTTCCAAAATGATGCTTGGAACGAGGGAAATGCCTAGGTTTTTGAGTTTACACAAATTTTCTAGAAATTTTGAAAAAAAAAATATATTGAATATTGAGACACCTGCTCCCTCCTACAATAGAAGTTACTCTTCAATACACATGCATCCTTCCACCTAGAGGGAGAAGCATTTCTTCTTTTCTGGCCTGGACATATGCAGGGTGATGGCTACTATGGAACTTCAAACTACACGGATTATGGATTAGTAAGGTTCCTCAAGCAACTTCTCTACTTCTCTAATTGATATTTCTTGCGAAAATTCCCTTCTACCAATGGCCTGAACTCTGCACTCAACAAGTGTTGGAAACATGCTAACGAATTTCCTCATGCGGTCACATGCAGATGCACATGCACATGCCCGTGCATGCAATCTATTTATGAATTTCTTGTGTAACTATGTGATCTATTCATGATAAGTTTGTGTAACTGAGTGATAGATGTTATATATACGAGCATACCCATAGAGGTAGAGGACAATGTGAGTGCAAGCGAGTACATTGTGTGAGGAGAGGATGGTTGTATGCCTATGAAGGATATTGTAGTTCTCCCTTGAATAAGAAGAAGACCGATAATCATTTACCGTGGTTTTTTCTCGATTTGGGTTTCCACATAAATCACTGTGTCGAATTGTGAGTTTGTTGTTCTTGGTTTAATGCATGTTTAATCTAGCTTGTTTATGCTTTGTTATATGCTATGTTTTGCTTCCTCTGCCCAACAAGTGGAGTTAGAGCCAAGGTGAATTGAGTAGGTGCAACAGGTGAGCCAAGGCAAATTGCATGTAGGTCTTTGGTAAGCGCAAGAATTTTAAGGTCATGAGTGCTCCCTAGGAAGTGTTAGAGGTGCGCATGTCACAAGATTTATAACGACGCAAATGACTCATCAAACAGAGTTACAGATCAAAAGATATAAGAAGTCAGAGATCAGGTCAAACTTGGTCAAAATTCAAAAAGTCAAGGTGACACGTGGCATGTCTGTACAACTGAGTTGGCATGGGGATGACATGGAAAAATGATGATAAACACGTGGGTGAATTAAATGATGACAAGTGTCAGTTTCGTGGAAAAATTATATGGTGCCATGTGGACCAGTCATTATGGTTGGTGTGTGTAAAAGTTTTATGATTCCATCGAAGTCGAACTCATGACCTCTCCATTAGCCCAAAATTCCCACACCTTCGCGCAACCAATACACCACCATATTTCTCTTGTTAGTAATATGGTTCACATATTATTTAAGTCTAAGGTTTTATGTATGTGCCAAAGGGAAGGGGCTAGGCCTTCGGCCCAGCTGCTGGTTCTATGTTTAACCCATATGACACCAGTCTTCTGCCAGCCTATGGGCTTATTCCAACCTTCCACTGTTTTAGCATTTTCGCGAGTTTTAAAACTTTCCGCCATATATAGCATATGTCAAAATGTCCGCCAGTTTAGCAAGCGCGCCACATATGGTTACAACCACATACTAAAAGGGGAGTCCATGGGATTCGATCCTGGGACCTCTGCCTAACCGCGCTCTAAACTTAGCCTCCTTAACCACTTCGCCAACCATCACACTTATTTCATAACTGCCCAGTTTTAGTATAAAAGGTGGTGTTCGGCAGTGCATTCAGGATAAGAGCACGAGAGGTGAGACCAAGCGTGCCTGTACAAATCAGTACGGATTTGGGCGCATTTTTTGAGATTTTGCACGTATTTCAAGATTTCTCAGTCATTTATTGCAGGAGTAGTGGCACACAAACTGAGGCAAGGGTGCCACTTGGGCTAGAAAGTGCCTGACTCGGATTGAGGCATGGAGACATTCATTTTTAGGTAAAACGACGCCATGAACATAGTGGTGGTGTTAATTTTATGATCTGAGCAAATCTTCTATAGCTTAACTCTAGAATGAGGTATACTTATGTACTTGACCCAATTCTTTTGCGGAGTTAATAAAAAGACCTACCCAATTGAGAGTAGGACCTGAAGATGTAGGCCACCAGGGACAAACTCCGTTATCAAGTTCTTTGTGTTCATATTGCATGCTTATGTCTCTTTCCTTTTGAGCTTTTCCTTCTTTATGGTGTACTTTTGTTTATGCTCATTTAATACAATTCTTTAATAAGTCACCTGACAAAAAGATCCTGAATCATTTCTGGTTCTGACTCAGAGTCAGAACCCGCATCTGATTTTGAGGCTTTCACTTTGGCCACCAGCAACCTCTTTGAGAGACAATCAACAGTGTTATGCCAAGGGCTCTTATGGAAGTCGTACCACTTCTCGGTATCCTTTTTTGTCTTTATTTTGTCCTTCTTTGCTTGCGGCTTGGACTAGTTGTCCTGATACTGTCCATATTTGCTTTGTCCTTTGTTCTGTAGGTTGGGGCCACCCTTCCCTAGTTTTTTCTGCGAGGGGTTCCCATGCCCAAATTGTCGTGTCTTTTGTTTGAGCTTATGCTCTATTTTGATAGAATATCGATAGGCTGCGCCCAAGGACGAGATGTCCAAAAATTCCATTTCAGTCTGGATATATCTATGCAGAGCATCGCGATACTTGAGCACCATATGTCTCTCTGAATATTTGATACCCAGCTTGGTGCGCAGGGTATGGAATATATTTGTGAAATATTGCACTGCTTGGTCTCTTTCTTGCCATAGTGTGGTCCATTTGCTATACAAGTCATCATAACTTCCGAAAGGGTAATATTTTTCCTTAATAGCATCCCTAAAGGATTCCCAAGTGTATGTGACTATAAATACTGAGGGTTCCTCTGTTTCCTTTTGCTCACAGAAAGTTTCCCACCAATATTTGACATGGGGAACGACTTTTAGGAGCGTAAAAGTAATTTTTTCTCTATTTGAAAAGTTTTGGACAAAAACTAACCTTCAAGTAGATTCAACCACTTGTCTACATCATCTGTGTCTATATGACCTTTAAATATAGGAATATTGAATTTGATTTGTACCTTGAATGGGGCGGCGCCTCCACTCGAGGAAGATGTGTCACCTATTGGTAATCGCCGAAGTATTTGTGCGAAACTATTCATCATCTCGTTCATCTATTGCATGAGGGGTTCCTCAAGAAACATTTTGAAAGGATCTCATGTCCTGTCATCTTTCTTTTCTTATGCCATGAGAGGTTGTTTGGGTGTGTGAGATATTTTGTCCTCAAGAGAAACAAGCTCGAGACCCAATTCTTTGTACCCTGACCTCGTTAGGGACATGCATTAAGACGACAAAGAGCAGACTGCTCTGATACCACTGATCCAAATTTTATGAGTAGAACGAAATGAATACATATTATTAAAAGATGCTTAGCATAAAATAACATAGACAGTAAAATTGTTTTTCTATTCAATAAGGAAATAAACTGAATAGTAAAATGCAACATAAAACAAGCTTGTTGGAATGGTGGCGGCTTATCTCTAAGAAGAGATGTGACGACTGCACTCATTCCCAAGAATATGATTACAATGAGGCTCAGAAGGCATTTTTACAATAAACATGAATGTCAAAAACCCTAGACATCCAAAAACCTAACCATAGGAGACGAAGCGCCAAAAGTCATGTGGGCCCCGTTGTTGGAGTTACTTCACACACACCTAGGATTTATTTTTCCTAAGTTTATTCCTTGTTTATTATTCATAATTAGTCATTATCTAGTCTCCTATATTTTAGGGGAGAATATTCCACCTGGAGAATATTCTCTTTTAGTTGACACTTCAGTTTGACTAGTTGAGTTGAGTTTAGATGTTGCATTGGGATCATCACCATGCAACATTGGGATCATCACCATGATAATTAGACCTTTCCTTGGGATCATCATGAAAGTGGAGCTTTAGCCTTGATTCCTTGAGTTAACTCCTCACTACTCTCTATTCATTCAGTTAACTGAAGACTAGTTGACTAGTTAACTCAACTAGGTGGTAATTCACTCCCGTAACTGCCTGAGAGACTAGAATAGGTGGCAGTTCACTCCCGCAACTGTTGGTGTGAGTCCATATCACTCTAGACCACCAATATGGTGCATTAGTTATAATCAAGTCGAACTCATTGATTTATACAGATTATATCATGTGTAAATTATTCATCATTCATAACGGTTAATGGGAATTCTTTCATTCTTTCTCTCCTTCTTCTTATTTCTCCAATTATCTCTGCAAATCTGTGTATTATTGTTTATCTAGATCTATTTTGTGCAGGTTCAACACATTTACATGGTATTAGAGTCGAGGTACTGCTAAGCAAAAGCTACACCAAAATTGTTTGCATGTACAAAAGATTGAAGAATGCGAAAAGATGGATTATTCGCCAGAAACGCTTCTCACGCCTCATAACTATTTGGAATGGAAGACAAAAATTATTCTTCTAGTTAGATGCAGATTCTTGTACCAAATTACTATGGAAATGGATGTAGAGCCTGATTCTGCCGATGAAAAAAATGATTTTCTCAATAGACAAGATATGGCCATAGGATGGATCCTCTCGTTTATTTCTCCAGAAATTCTCCACAAAGTATGTGATGTCACAAAAGATTTCACTCCAAATGAATTATGGACCAGATTGGAGGTTCTATTTGGGAATAAATAATATTGTGAAGATTTCATGCAGGGGATTGGAAAGATAGATCCAGAAGAGAAGCCATCAGAGGATCAAGCCTCTTATTATGAAGAGTCTTCTACAAAATTATTTGGAAAAAATTGTATTCCATTAATTGAAGATGATGTCTACTCCATTTCTGATTTGTTTTCTGAAATTCATGTGGAATATGTATGGAATGCATCTTGTAACACCCTGTTTCCCCCAATCTGTAAAAATAATTATGCTGGCCAAGAACTGTGGAAAACTCAAAGATGTGATTGTGTGATTCTGAATGGACCTTATTATACAAGGTCAACGAATGTAAATTAATATTATATATATATATATATATATATATGTTGCAGGATTGCTGAGAGAGGGATGTGCTGAAAAAGAGACCATGATGGCTGAAGAAAGGTGGTGGAAGGCACTTGGAATGGTGGCATTAACTTCCACCAAACCAAACCGTATTTGGCCTTCACTGGCCCGGAGAACCAAGAGCGGCTCGCTGGCCCCGAAATGAACTACTCACTAGGATGGTAGGTGAAGAGGCTCCTCATGAGTTAATGAGGGATGGGGGTGATCCACCCATCCGTGGAGGCCTCAGACCTGACCACCACTGGGAAATTTGTGCCACACACAACCTCGCCGGAAAAGAAAAGGCAGGTAAAAGGTGTGGAAGGGGGGATGCGAGGGGAATGGAAAAAAAGAAGAACTCTGAAACAAAATACAGAGTGAGCGATAGCAGAGAAGAAGAAGAGTAACCTTCATTCTCGATCGCTGAAGAACCGAGACAGAGAGTCTCAAGCATCGTGGTCTAGATCGGGGGTGGCTAGTGGTAAATCCATTCAGAGTCATTGAGCCTACGGTTGGGTGGAAACGAGCACCCCTCTTAGCAGTTGCATCAAACCCGGTGTTTTTCTGATAAGTGTTATATCTTGTATCCTGAATTTAAATATCTTGGAATGTATGCTGATGGTTTGAACACTTATAAATGATTTCTGTGTAGAAATGTCTGCATGGTGTTTTGATTAGAATGGTGGTTGCATCCTTATGTTGGAATGACCACATTCGGCTTATATATGTTTGTATATATGTATATTTTGAACGGATTCAGTATTCAAGTCTGTTCTCGGGAAATCTATTCCCTTATTTTATCTCAAGCAATGCCTTGGATAGATCTTCCCACAGGGACACCCTTTTTAAAGTTTACCCAAGAATTTGCCGAAGGATTTTACGGCGTAAGTCTGAAAAACCCTGCACGAGAGAGAGAATGGTCCTCTTAGACTTAGGACATTTCGGCGTTTCGGCACCCGGGGTATCTAGGTGCGAGTCCTCTTGTACTCGGGAGTCCCGAAACCCTGACCCGCAAAATCCCGAAATGACAACATGTGGATGAATTAAGGACCTTTCGGTGGTTTGGTACCCAGGATACCCTTCCTCTTGCTAAATGCACGAATGAGATCCTTTCGGAGGATCTAAGGTCTGTTATGACCATTAAATTGAATGAAAGAACGCATATGTTAATGCCTTGAACCCCTTTTTAACCTTCGTAAGTAGCGAGGAAATCAGAACCGTCGATTCCAAGAACCATGGGAGTACCTGGACCATCCAGATGTAGAGTACATGTGGCGACCGGCAAGTGTTTCGGCTTTTCGGCACCCGGGAGATCATAGAGTAAGAACCCTTGTCCTCACGACTCGTGAAATCCCGACATATGAAATCTCGAAATGCTAGCGTGTGGGTAAGTTATGAGTTTTTCGGAGTTTCAACACTTGGGGTACCTAGGTGCGAGTTCTCCTGTACTCGCAAGACCCGAAACCCCGATTCACGAAAACTCGAATTGACGGTGAGTGGATGAGTTAGGAATTTTCGGTATTTCGGAACCCAGAATACACAAGGGAGTATTTCCTTGTACTCACAAGTCTCGAAACCCCGACTTGTGAAATCCCGAAATGGTAATAATATGGAGAACTTATAAGCTCCTGGAGTTTCGGTACCTAGGATACCTAGACGCAAGTTCCTTATACTCACAAGTCCCGAATCCTCGACTTGCGAAATTTTGATGGGTGAAATCCCGAAATAGATGCGCAAGTTAAAGAGTTGGTACTTTGGAGTTTCGACTCCCGGAAGATCTAGATGCGAGACCTCCTGCCTGTGCACCTCATGAATCTCTGATTCGCGAAACCCCAAATTTTGGTCGAGGGTAAGACGAGTGGGTGTATTGGCTTTTCGGTACTCGGGAAATCAAAGAATGTGACTCTTCGTCCTCTTGTATTGCGAAGTCCCAACTTGCGAAATCCTGATAAGGCATAGTGTGAATTGGATCGACGTTTCAGAGTAGTTTCGGTACCTGGAAGACACAAGGGTAAGTTTCCCCTGTACGTGCTAGCCCCAAAATCCCGATAGGCAAAATACCAAAATGGATGAGTACGTATAGCCTTGGGTGTTTTGGGCGTTTCAGTACCCAAGACCCCAAAGGACAGTTTTGTTCCGTGTACCTACTAGATGCAAAGTCCCGATGGGGAAAGTTTCAATATGGCATAGTGCGCAAAGTCTTGATGCTTCCGAGTTTAGAGTTTGGTATTTCGGAGTTTCGTCTCCCGAGAAACCCAGGTGCGAGACCTCCTGTCGTCGCACATCCATAAATCCCAATGGATAAATTTCGGAAATAGTGAAGCATGTTAGAGCTTGATGTTTCAGAGTTTCGGCTCTTGGGAAACCTAGGTGTGATACCTCATGTCATTGCACATCCCGAAATACCGATGGATAAACTCCCAAAATAGTGAAGCATGTTAGAGCTTGGTGTTTCGGAGTTTCGGCTCCTTGGAAGCCCAGGTGCAAGACCTCCAGTCGTCGCACATCCTGAAATCTTGATGGAGTAAACCCCGAAAAGTGGAGTGCCATGTTTTAAATATGAGGCAATTTTTAGTTATGACAAACTATTGGTCCCCTTCGGATTTCAGCACTTCGAAAGACAAGAGAGAAAGGGAAATACATGCCTCACGATTTTCCAAATCGCGAAAGCTGACAAGTACCTCTCTGATAAGGCCTATGGTCATAGTTGTCGATCATATGAGTACGGATTAGGGATGGCAGGGTCGGTATCAGGCCCCATAAGGATTCGAGGAAATTTCGTTCCTCGGAGAAAAGAAGAAAAAGGCTATAAAATTTTGAATTCCATAGTGGGTGTGTTACAAATTGGTATTAGAGAAAGGTTACAACACTTGGCCTTCTTGGGCTCATGAAGGAGTTGCGCAGAAGCTCCGTTCGAAACACTCCTAAAAGGAGTAACCCCCTGTCTTAACATTCCTAATCAAAAGTTGAAGTTAAGAATGAAAACTCCTATTGTGTGTGTGTACATGTGAAAACATGAATTACGTACTGGTTATAAATAAATATAAATATTGACTAATAACCAGCGTTTGTATTTTTCACCCAAGCAAACAATCAGCCACGAGAAATGACAAATGCATAGAATGGAGACTCACCAAGAGGTGGGGGAAGGCTCCCACAATAGAGATGAAGAGTCTGATGAAAGGAGGGCGGTAGGGACCCCTCCAGATCTAGCTGGGACTGTGAGGAGTCTCATGGTCGAATTACAAAGCTGCAAGGTTGACAATGAAAGGATGATGAAAGAACAAGGAAAGAAAACATAAATTAACGCGGTTTTAATGTAGAGCTTATCCGACCTACAAAGACAAATGCAGCATGAACCTGAGACACAGAAACATGGTCATATCAGTGGCCACACTAAGAGGAGCACCTTGAAAAAGGTCTACCCTAGAGGTAAAGGACAAGTGACATGCGATTCCTCTGGGAAGGAAGCTGGTGGTTCGAAGGGCTCTTCTAGCAACAGAACTAGTTCTTATTCCTGAAGAAAACAAAAGAAGTGAAAGCTTTCCAAGGGTCATAAATTCGAAGAATTCAGGAAGGCCAAACCACCCTCCTTCGACGGTGAACTAAAGAAGGGAGAGGAAGCAGAGGCCTGGCTACTTGGACTAAAGAAGTATTTCAGAGTCCATGACTTCTCAGAAAATTTGAAGGCCCAAGTGGCCACCTTCAACTTGAATGGAAAGGCTTCCATTTGGTGGGAAGACCTTAAGAATGTAAAAGGGATTCACGAAGAAGACCTGTCTTGGGAACGGTTTGATAAATACTTCAGGAAGAAGTATCTGTCGGAAAGATATTTTGATGAAAATACTAAAGAATTCTATGAAATTAAGCTGGGGCAACTCACCATAGAGGAATATGTCAGCATATTCCTCGAGTTGCTGAGGTATGTACCCTACATAAAATCAGAAAAGGCAAAGGTGCAACGATTCATCAGTGGACTACCTAAGGACTATCAGAACAAGATTGAATTTGACAAACCAAAGACCCTAGAAGATACTATCTGAAAGGAAAGATATTGTTATGAATAGCTTGGACATTCAAAAAAAGGGGATTAAATCCCCAGGATTTAAGAACTATAAGAAGAACCCAAGGATGAGATTCCTAGCCCGGAATGTACACCAGCAGAATTTTCCCTCCTTGGGCAAAAATAAAACTTTTGGATCCATACTAGTGAAGACTGATAACCCAAATAGAGAACCTTTGAAATGTTGGGGTTGCAGAGAAGAACATCTACTGAGAGACTGCCCACACCAACAACCGAATAGTCGGAGAATTTATAACATCTAGGAAGCTACCACCGTCAATGATGTGGCCAAGAGTGTGCCACAAATTTATGCATCCTTGGATAATAACCAAGCTGACCACCAAGCTTCAGTGGTGGAAATAGAAGATATGATTTCCAACCATCTAGTGTCTATTTTGATTGACCCTGGTTCAAATTTGAGTTATATAACCCCTAAGGCTGTTGATCAGTGTAAACTACAACAATAAAAACCTACCAAGCCATGGTTGGTACAGTTAGCCACTGGCACCAAAAGAAGGGTAGCAGAGGTCATACCAACCTGCCAATTAATGTTGGGTGAATTCCCCACCCAAGCAACCCTTAACATATTACCCCTAGGATCGTATGATCTGTTGATTGGTATGGACTAGCTAGCCGCCCATAAAGATATACTGGAATGTTACCATAAAACCTTAGAATGTGTAAGTAAAGAAGGGAAAAGGATAACCCTTCAAGGGATCCGAAAACCTGTCTCAGTGAGACAAATATCAGCTCTGTAAATGAGAAAGTATTGCCGAAAAGGATGTCCCCTATGTGCAATACAGGTGTTGAAAACTATTGAAGATGACAAACCAAGCCTCAAAGACCACCCTACCCTGAGAGAATACAAAGATGTGTTTCCGGAAGAGGTACCGAGTCTACCTCCGAGAAGAGACATAGACTTCTCGATAGAACTTGCACCGGGAGCGGTGCCAGTGTCTAGGACACGCTACTGTATGAGCACACCTGAGTTAGTTGAACTCAAATTGCAATTAAGAGAAATGATGGATAAGGGCTATATCCGACCCAGCTTGTCTCAATGGGGAGCACCAGTCCTATTTGTGAAAAAGAAGGACGGTACCCTTAGACTGTGTATAGATTATAGACAACTTAATAAGGTAACCATAAAGAACAATTATCCCTTACCCAGTATTGATGACCTGTTCGATCAATTGGGGGTGCGTCTATTTTCTCAAAGATGACTTGAGGTCTGGATACCATCAAGTCCGAATTAAGGGTGAAGACATCCATAAAACTACCTTCCGGACGAGGTATGGTCACTATGAGTTTGTGGTAGTACCATTTGGGTTAACCAATGCCCCTGCCACTTTCATGTGCTTGATGAACAATGTACTCAGCAAATTCCTAGACAAATTCATGCTGGTTTTTATTGACGATATATTAATTTACTTCAAGAATGAAGAAGAGCATGAAGAGCATCTTAGACTTGTGTTGCAAGTGCTAAGAGAACATAAGCTCTATGCCAAATTCAACAAATGTGAATTCTTCCAGAAGCAAATACATTACTTAAGCCATGTTCTATCCGAAGAAGGAGTAGCAGTAGACCCTGACAAAATCAGGTCTATCATGGAATGGCCTACCCCAAAGGATGTTTCGGATATCAGATCCTTTATGGGATTAGCATAATACTATAGGAGATTTATAAAAGGATTCTCCAAGATTGGTTGTCCAATCACTGCCCTCTAGAAGAAGGGGACAAAATTCATGTGGACACAGAAATGTGAAGAAAGATTTCAGACCCTGAAACATCTACTGACCCATGCACCCATGTTGAAGATCATCAATCTCGAAGCTAAATTCCTCATGTGCACAGATGCCTGTAAGGAAGGGCTTGGAGGTGTCCTTATGCAAGGATGAAGTGTGGTCTGCTATGAATCCCGAAAATTGAATGAGCACGAAGTCAACTATGTGACCCATGATCTAGAGCCAGGTGCCATAGTGCACGCCTTGAAAATGTGGAGGCATTATCTCCTGGGAAGGAAATTTGTACTTATGAAAGACCATTGTGGATTGTGATATATGTTTGACCAACCAAAGCTCAATGCTAGACAAGCTAGGTGGATGGCCCTCCTTAGTGAGTTTGATTTCGAAATCAAACACATTAAAGGAAAGGAAAATAGGGTGGTTGATTCCCTTAGCAGAAGCATGAAAACAATTCACTTGGCTGCGGTGAGCTCCTGCGAGACAAATGTCAAGGAAAGATTCGAAAATGCACAAGAAACAGATCCCTTTGTCTAGACTGTGACCTTGTACCTACAACAAGAACCCACAGGGATAAATTATGAAGGCTACTAGATGACAGAAGAAGGTCTGCTCACTTACCGAAGAAGACTGTATATTCCAGATTGTGACGACTTGAAGAAGTTCATTATGGATGAACTACATAAAAGACCCTATACTGGTCATCTAGGATATCAGAAAATGATCACGGCCACCAGGAAACAATTCTACTTGCCTGGATTGAAGAAAGACATAGCCGAGTACTTAACCAAATGCATAGAGTGCCAACAGGCTAAAGCAGAACTCCGACACCCAACAGGATTATTGCAACCTTTACCAATCCTAGAATGGAAATGGGAAACCATATCCATGGATTTCATCACTGGGTTACCAACCTCAACCAAACAGAATGACGCCATTATGGTAGTGGTGGATAAATTGAGCAAGTCCGCTCATTTTATCCCCGTCAAGTCAACTTGTAAGGCAATAGACATTGCCAATGTATTCATGAAGGAGATATTTAAACTGCATGGTATGCCGAAATAGATCGTGTCTGACAAAGACATGAAATTTACTTCCAACTTTTGGAAATCATTGATGGCTGGTTTAGAGACCAAGTTGTTGTTTAGCACCGCCTATCACCCTCAAACCGATGGACAGACAGAAAGAGTGAACCAAATACTAGAAGACATGTTAAGAATGCATGTAATGCATCAACCAAAGAAGTGGGAAGACTACCTGCCACTGGTGGAATTCGCTTACAACAATGACTACCAAGAATCCTTAAGGATGAGTCCATTTGAAGTCCTATATGGTAGACTGTGCAACACTCCTGTCAGTTGGAGTAATCCCATAAACAAAATTTCTTTTGGACCCAACATGTTAAAAGAAATGGAACAACAAGTGACTTAGATAAAACAAAACCTGAAGGTCGCTCAGAACCGACAGAAAAGTTATGCCGACCAAAAGAGAACTCCAAGAGAGTTCAAGGCGGGAGACCATGTATATCTCACAGTTAGGCCCAGGAAGAGTTCTCTGAAAATGGGAGCTTGTGACAAGTTGGAACCTCGGTACTGTGGACCCTTTGAGGTTCTAGAGAGAGTGGGACCTATAGCCTATAGGCTAGAACTTCCTCCCACAGTAAAAGCACATAATGTTTTCCATGTTTCATTATTGAAGAAATATGTACATGATTCTAATCATATAATTGACTGGTCTGTGATCCAGGTGGAACCGGAGGGATAATTTCTACCAGACCCTCAATGCATACTGGACAGAAAGGAAACCCCTCTCCAGAACCGAACCATTGTACAGGTCAAGGTGCAGTGGAGACATTTTGGCCTAGATGAGGCTACATGGGAAATGGAGGATGCCATGAAACAGGCATATCCAATTTTGTTTACCTCTGTACATACATGTCATGATGATAGATAGAACATCGAGGACGATGTTCCTTTAAGGGGGAGGGAATTGTAACACCCTGTTTCCCCCAGTATGTAAAAATAATTATGCTGACCAAGAACTGTGGCAAACTCAAAGATGTGAATGTGTGTTTCTGAATGGACCTTAGTATACAAGGTCGACGAATGTAAATTAACATTATGAATATATATATATATATGTTGCAAGACTGCTGAGAGGGGGATGTGATGAAAAAGAGACCTTGATGGCTGAAGAAAGGTGGTGGAAGGCACCTGGAATTGTGGCGTTAACTTCCACCGAACCAAACCGTATTTGGTCTTCACTGGCCCGGAGAACCAAGAGAGGATCACTGGCCCCGAAATGAATTACTCGCCAGGATGGTAGGTGAAGAGGTTCCTCATGAGTTAATGAGGGATGGGGGTGAACCACCCATCCGTGGAGGCCTCAGACCTGACCACCGCTGGGAAATTCATGCCACACGCAACATCGCCGAAAAAGAAAAGGCAGGTAAAAGGTGTGGAAGGGGGGATGCGAGGGGAATGGGAAAAAAAAGAACTCTGAAACAAAATACAGAGTGAGCGATAGCAGAGAAGAAGAAGAGTAACCTTCATTCTCGATCGTTGAAGAACCGAGACAGAGAGTCTCAAGCATCGTTGTCTAGCTCGAGGGTGGCTAGTGGTAAATCCATTCAGAGTCGCTGAGCCTACGGTTGGGTGGAAATGAGAACCCCTCTCAGCAGTTGCATCAAACCCGGTGTTTTTCTGATAAGTGTTATATCTTGTATCCTGAATTTAAATATCTTGGAATGTAAGCTCATGTTTTGAACACTTATAAATGATTTCTGTGTAGAAATGTTTGTATGGTGTTTTGATCGTAATGGTGGTTGCATGCTTATGTTGGAATGACCACATTCGGCTTATATATATTTGTATATATGTATATTTTGAATGGATTCAGTATTCAAGTCTGTTCTCGGGAAATCTATTCCCTTATTTTATCTCAAGTAATGCCTTGGATGGATCTTCCCACAGGGACACCCTTTTTAAAGTTTACCCAAGAATCTGTCGGAGGATTTTATGGTGTAAGTCTGAAAAATCCTGTACGAGAGAGAGAATGGTCCTCTTAGACTTAGGACATTTCGGCGTTTCGGCACCCAGGGTATCTAGGTGCGAGTCCTCTTGTACTCGCGAGTCCCAAAACCCCGACTCTTGAAATCCTGAAATGACAGCATGTGGATGAATTAAGGACCTTTCGGTGGTTCGATACCCAGGATACCCTTCCTCTTGCTATATGCACGAATGAGATCCTTTCGGAGGATCTAAGGTTTGTTACGACTGTTAAATTGAATGAAGGAATGCAGGCGTTAATGCCTCGACCCCCTTTTTAACCTTTGTAAGTAGCGAGGAAATCAGGACCATCGATTCCAAGACCCATGGGAGTACCTAGACCGTCCAGCTGTAGAGTACACGTGGTAGCTGGCAAGCGTTTCGGCTTTTCAGCACCCGGGAGATCAGAGGGTAAGAACCCTTGTCCTCACGACTCGTGAAATCCCGACATATGAAATCTGGAAATGCTAGCGTGTGGGTAAGTTATGAGTTTTTCGGAGTTTCAACACTTGGGGTACCTAGGTGCGAGTTCTCCTGTACTCGCAAGACCTGAAACCCCGATTCACAAAAACCCAAAATGACGGCGTGTGGATGAGTTAGGAATTTTCAGTATTTCGGAACCCAAAATACCCAAGGGAGTATTTCCTTGTACTTGCAAGTCCCGAAACCCTGACTTGCGAAATCCCAGAATGGTAATAATATGGAGAAGTTATAAGATCCCAAAGTTTCGGTACCTAGGATACCTAGAGGTGAGTTCCTGGTACTCACAAGTCCCGAATCTTCGACCCACGAAATTTCGATGGGTGAAATCCTAAAATAGATGCGCAGGTTAAAGAGTTTGTACTTTGGAGTTTCAGCCCCCGGAAGATCTAGATGCATGACCTCCTATTTGCGCACCTCGCGAATCTCCGATCTACAAAACCCCAAATTTCGGTTGAGGGTAAGATGAGTGGGTGTATCGGCTTTTCGGTACTCGGGAAATCGAAGAATGTGACTCTTCATCCTCCTGTATCGTGAAGTCCCGACTTGCAAAATCCTGATAAGGCATAGTGTGAATTGGATCGACGTTTCAGAGTTTCGGTACCTGGAAGACACAAGGGTAAGTTTCCCCTGTATGTGTCAGCCCCGAAATCTCGATAGGTGAAATGCCAAAATGGATGAGTACGTATAGCCTTGGGTGTTTTGGGTGTTTCGATACCCGAGACCCCAAAGGATAATTTTGTTCTGTGTACCTACTAGATGCAAAATCCCGATGGGGAAAGTTCTGATATGGTGTAGTGCGCAAAGTCTCGATGCTTCCGAGTTGAGAGTTTGGTATTTCGGAGTTTCAGCTCCCGGGAAACCCAGGTGCGAGACCTCCTGTCGTCGCACATCCTGAAATCCCGATGGATAAATTCCTGAAATAGTGAAGCATGTTAGAGCTTGGTGTTTCAAAGTTTCGGCTCCTGGGAAACCCAGGTGCAAGACCTCCTGTCGTCGCACATCCTGAAATCTCGATGGATAAACTCCCGAAATAATGAAGCATGTTAGAGCTTGGTGTTTTGAAGTTTCGGCTCCCGGGAAACCCAGGTGTGAGACCTCCGGTCGTCGCACATCCCGAAATCTCGATGGAGTAAACCTCGAAAAGTGGAGTGCCATGTTTTAAATCCGAGGCAATTTTTAGTTATGATAAACTATTGCCCCCCTTCGGATTTCGACACTTCGAAAGACAAGAGAGAAAGGGAAATACATGCCTCGCAATTTGCCGAATCACGAAAGCTGACGAGTACCTCTCTGATAAGGCATGTGGTCATAGTCGTCGATCATATGAGTACGGATCAGGGATAGCAGGGTCGGTATCAGGCCCCGTAGGGATTTAGGGAAATTCTGTTCCTCGGAGAAAAGAAGAAAAAGGTCGAAAATTTTCGAATTTCGTAGTGGGTGTGTTACACATCTCAGGAATCACACGCAAATACTTTTCCATGCGCAATGCATGCATCTCAGCAGACGAAAAGGGATCTGCGCACATCAGACTCCATTCTGATATTTTCTGAGAAACATTTTCAGAAACAAATTGGATATTTGAATTCCTCTCGGGAAAATATCCAATTTCAAAAAAACAAATCGTCCGAAACGGAGTCTGGGAAGTGAAGTTATGATCATTTCAAAATCAACAAAATTTCAACATTTTTCCGGAAACAATCGCATGGTTTTCCAAATTTCATTCAAACTTTATTTGGAGATTTTTCATTACAAGAAGATAAAGTGGATATGTGTGGACATCTCAATGGTGCATATATTTCATGATATCCATGCATACATCTACATATTCAAAAAAATCTTCAACGAGCACAAACTTGCACAATTGCGAGGTCTTCTTGGAGTGAAGGAAAGTGTTGCTTAACAACTGCTTTTTGTTCCTTCTCATTTTATTTTTTATGCATTGTAATTTGAGGGAGGGGTTTTCCCAATGAGATTTACCCTCTTTCCTCACTTTATTTCAGTGTATCTTTTGTATTTGGGTACCTAACATGGTCTCGTTGCTGGGACCCATTCTTTATTTTCACCATAGTGATGTTCAGGGGGGGGTGTTGGAGTTACTTCACACACCCCTAGGATTTGTTTTTCCTAGGGTTATTCCTTGTTTATTAGTCATAATTAGTCATTATCCAGTCTCCTATATTTTAGGAGATAATATTCCACCTGGAGAATATTCTCTTTCAGTTGACACTTCAGTTTGACTAGTTGAGTTGAGTTTAGATGTTGCATTGGGATCATCACCATGCAACAATGGGATCATCACCATGCTAATTTGACCTTGCCTTGGTATCATCGCCAAAGTGGCGCATTATCCTTGATTCCCTGAGTTAACTCCTCACTACTCTTTGTTCAGTCAGTCAACTGAAGACTAGTTGACTAGTTAACTCAACTAGGTGGAAGTTCACTCCCATAAATGCCTGAGAGACTAGAATAGGTGGAAGTTCACTACCATAACTGTTGGTGTGTGTCCAGATCACTCTAGACCACCATTATGGTGCATTGGTTATCCTCAAGTCGAACTCATTGAGTTATACAGAGTATATCTTGTATAAATTATTCATTATTCATAACGGTTAATGAGAATTCTTTCATTCTTTCTCTCCTTATTCTTTCTCCAATTCTCTCTGCAAATGTGTGTATTATTGTTTAGCTAGATCTATTTTGTGCAGGTTCAACACATTTACACCCGTTTAGGTAAGTTAGCACATCAACTTCCTGGGGTCGTAAAGTTTGCATACGATCTTCGTTTTAGGCGCATGATAGCCCATTGGAAAGGTCTATCCAAAGACTACACATTTTGTTGCTATCTATCAAAGGTATATTTTGATTGTGGCGAGCCCCAAAAATGTTTTTTAGGGCCTCAAAATGGCCCCGCAAGTCATGGACCCAAAAACTAGGAAAAAAACTGCCAAACTAGAAAACTGCCAAAATGAACCAGTTGGAATAGGTGGGAGTCCACCAACATCCATCTGGATCAAGTACTTTTTTTCCCTTTTAATTAGGTCTTTGTACGTATTGATCTTATCGAGTTTTAAGGACTCATTAGAAGCATCCCTAATGGATTTCCTAGCAATTTTAAATTCTTTATCATACCAAGGGTTGGTTGTTCTATTATTCCTTTTACAGGACACCTCGAAAGAGAACTTGTTAATAGAAGTGGAAAGGGAAGTTGTAAAATTATGATAGAGTTCTTCAATGTTGTCCTTATAAGTTAGGATATTTAATTTACTATTTAAATCCTTTAAGAAAATGTCAACTTTACTTTTGTCAAAGCGTAAATTCTTTTGATTATCAAAATTCTCTTCAATGGTGCTTCTATCCATGGAAAAGGTTAGAGTTAGGGTTAAAGGTTTATGATCAGAGTCAGGCTCATGGTCATTTAAAAGGTCAAAGGTTGTTATTTGGTTGGAAACGGGGATATCAAATATCACATAATCTACAACACTACTACCTATCCCATGAATACAAATCATCTGGTTGGAGTTTGGTCATTTCATTACTCCATTGCAAATTATTAGGTCTTGAGAGCTGCTTGACCAACTCAGTACCAAACAAATTCTCAATTAGGTCTTCAGAGCTTATTTTTTAGCTATTAGATAAAACAAGGTCCTCATCTAGCCATAAAGGATTATGGTTGGAGTCATTACTTAAAAGAGTAGCTTGTTTAATTGCAGTCCTAGCATTAAAGTCTCCTAGTAGGAGGATATTACCTTCATTTTTCAAACTATAAATATCTTGTTCTAAATTAGTATAGGGACAATTGTTATCTAGATTGTTTTTCTTATAAAAAGTAGAATTGATAGGTGCAAAATAACAAATTTCTATATACATCTTCTTAGCATTGGTGTCTGAAATTTCTATCAAAATGTATTGTTTGAGAGGGTCAATCTTATGAAGTTGAATGTGAGGAGAAATGCTCTTTCTAATATAACAAACTATGCCTCCTATCCCTCTACGGTGGGATTTCTTGTTCCATGCCAACCACAAGACAAATCCTTCTATGTTAGGGACCTTAGACTCCTCATGCTCCCAAGTTTCAACTAGACAGATAATATCAATATCACTCGGGATCCAACTTATCATAGGACCTTCGTGCCATGGAAAGCCACGACAGTTCCAAAAAAGATCCTAACTGTCCCAAATTCCTATTTATTATTATCCTTCTTGGATTTATCCCTAACAATAGCTTCTCCATTTCTAATTATTTATATCTAGAAATAAAATATTTTTTTTAAATATTTAAATTAATATATAAAATTTATATTTCAAAAATTGAAAATTTATTTGAATAAAATGATAACAATTTTATAAAAGAGATTAATTAATTAAACCAATTTTATTAAAATTACAAAATACTTTATCTAATTAAATTGAATCATATATATATATATATATATAAGTTCTTATCATTTAAAAAAAATAAAACTTTAAATTCTTATCATTTGGAAAACAATTAACTCCACATAAAATATAATAACATTTAAATAACTTAGCCCCGGATGGGGTGCCACGCAGAGCAGGGTGGGCACGTGGAGAAGTGCCAGGAGGGGCCATTAATGGTGGCCAATCGCCCTCATATCCCCGCTAGTTATGAGGGGCATCACTTCAGTCGGCCTCCACCTTTTGACAGGGCCTCTCACTCGCGCAAACAGACCGGCCAGCCAGAGCATTAAGCCCGTGGCCTTAATGGCTACAACCACCATTTTCGCCCTTATCAACCTTCTCGGCGGCTTTGGGATGCATTGGCATCTTACAGAGCCGAGCAAGAATAGACGTGCAGGGGAATTTCTAGCTCTCGTCCTCATTCTCATCATGCCACGAGAAAGAGGAAGACCCCGCAGAGGCGCAGGGTGGTATGCGGTCGACTCTCGGTGGAAAAGGCATAAGAGATTCGAGCGAGCTCTAGTTCTTGCCAAGAAAAAGAAATCCAGGGAGTCCAAATCAGCAGACTCGCCCCCCAGAACATATGTTGAGGAAATTCCTTCGATGGAACTCCCCCATGACTTTTCTGAAAGTCGCATGTTTACGGTTCCAGACAATTGGAACCCCCCTGCGTGTATTGGAGCAGAAGCACCACTTCCCCACCCGTGAGAAGCACACGGTCCCAACGACGCTCCCATTGAGGAATTCACCACCTTCCTGTTAGAGGAAGAGCTGCCGGAAGGCAACAAGGAATTGAAGCTGCAAAGAACGCAGCATGCACACCAGGAGACGAATGTTGAGCAAAAGTCACCACCCCTGCCACCACTTCTTCACCCGGAGCACCTGAACCTAATTTTCGAGGTCCGCAGCATGGTGGACGACCAAATCTTCAGGGCTTTCTGTATTAACCAACACTTGAATATGTTGTAAACAGCTTACTCCAGTGCCACCCCATGGCGACAATGCCCCACCTGCGCTCAGCTCTATGCCATTCTTGTCAGAAGCGGCAAGGAGACGGACGACCGCTAGGACACCGGTTAATAGGTTCTCTTGTTCAACATTGTTTCAAACTCTTTCTCTTTTTGATGTTTATCAGAGTTGTAGCTCTTCTAGTTCATAGCCATGGTAGTCATAGCATAGGCATTATCAAACTGTTGTTGAAACTGGTCATGCACCCTGGTTTTCTACGGGTAGGGTGGCAAAACGATGTTTTGAACTTGCATGCTATTTTGGATAGGCCAGCTGTCTCGGTTTCCTTCACAGGCAGGACAGTTGACACCTCCATGTCATGGTATAATTTTGAAGAATTAATATAATAGGATCTGTTTTTATTAAAAAAACAAAAAAAACAAAAAACAAAAATATTTAAATAATTTAGTTTAAAATAAACATATAGAAGTTAAGTTATATTTTTGCAAAACAATTATATTAAGCATTATATATAAATATAATGGAAAATAGAAAAAAATACAAAATATAAAACATTTAACCTTTTTATAATTAAAACTTATATAATTTTATAAAACTATAATATTTATATTTAAAAATAAAATATTTTAAGTATTTAATTTAATATTTAATATATAATAAAAAATAGAAAAAAAAATACAAAATATAAAACATTTAACCCCTTTTATAATTAAAACAACTTTTATAAAATTCTAATATTTATATTTAAAAATAAAATATTTTTTTAAGTATTTAATTTAATATATAATTTTATAATTAAAACTTATATACTTTTATAAAATTCTAATATTTATATTTAAAAATAAAATATTTTTTTAAGTATTTAATTTAATATATAAAAATTTTAGTTGATAAATTTAAAATTTATTTAATAAAATCTTAAATTTTTTATAAAAAACAATTAATTCATTTTAAACTAATTATAGTCAAACTAATTTTACTAAAAATCCATTACAATTACATAATTATAGTGAAACCAATTTTACTAAAATCCATTACAATTACAAAATGTTCTATCTAACCAAATTCTCTATCTATATACATAATCATAGAAATCAAATGTGTTTTGACCATATGATTTTATTTTTGTTCCTTTTTAAATCCCATAGTGTATAATTACATATTTAAATTTAATAACACAATTTATATGTGTATTTTTTTAATCTTCTATAACTCATTTTTGTGTTCTTTTTTAAATCCCATAGTGTATAATTGCATATTTAAATTTAATTACACAATTTATATGTGTATTTTTTTAATCTTCTATAACTCATTTAAATTTCATTTCATAACTTGGTGGGTTAGTTAGGTATATTTTATAAAAAAAAATCATGAACTCAAAATTCCAATTTCAATAAAAATGATCTAGTTAATAATAATAAAAGAAAAAATATATAAAAAATATTAAATATTTAAATTTTTTTATAATTAAAATTTATAAAATTATAATATTTATATGTAAAAATAAAATAAATTTATAAAATATTTAATTTAATATATAAAATTTATATTTCATCAATTTATTTAAATAAAAACTTGATAATTTTATAAAAAAAAATTAATTAATCAAACCAATTTTACTAAAATCTATTACAATTACAAATTGCTTTATCTAATTAAATTGAATAACCATTTTAATTCACTTAACTTTAAATTCTTATCATTTAAAAAAAAATAAAACTTAAAATTCTTATCATTTAAAAAAAAATTAACTCCACATAAAATATAATAAATTTAAATAATTTAGTTTAAAATAAACATATAGAAGTTAAGCTATATGTTTGCAAACCAATTATATTAAGTATTAGATTAATAGGTCACACGTTCAAATCCAAAGGGGGTAGGGTATGTATACCTCTGTAGACTTTACTAGTCAAATCGTTGGGTGGAGGGGGCTCCCTTGTCCCACAAACAAGGGGGTCTCATACACCAATTTGGTGTTGCTTGGCCATGACATTAAAAATAGATTATTATTATTATAATATTTTGGATGAAAATATATTAAGTATGTTATGATGTGGATGATAATTATATTAAGTATGTTATGATGCGGTATTTAATGGATAAATGGTGTTTATATTTTTTAAAGTAGATTTACAAGGGGTTTGATTAATACAAATGTTTATATCATTTTTAATTAATGAGTTGATATACTTATATTAAATTTTCTATTAATTAATGATGTCACAATATGACATCACATTTTATTAATGTCATAATGCAACAAAATTGTTAATGAACATCGCACAATGTGACTTGATATTTGATGAATGTAGCAATATTACATCCCTTTAATATGACAAGGTGAATGTCTCACTATGAAATAACCATTAAGCCAAAATTAAAGTCACAATCTAACATAATCATTGAAGAATGTCACAACCCAACATAATCCTTTATCAACATTTAAATGCAGAAAAACCATTAATGAATGTAACATCACAACGTGACATCACATTTCATTAATGCCATAATGTGACAAAACCCTTAAGGAACATCGCAGTGTGACATTACATTTTATGTACTCCACAATGTGGTATCATTGTTAATGTGACAAGATAAATCTCGCAATTCAAAATAACCATTAAGGAATGTTGCAAAATCCAAGTTAACCCTCGGTCAATGTCACAATGTGACAAAATCCTTTATGAATGTCACAATGTGAAATAACATTTTGTTAGCCCTTAATAATTTAACCTTCGATGAATGTTGCAATGTGACAAAATCCTTTAATGAATGTCATAATGTGACAAAATCCTTTAATGAATATCACAATGTGACATTTAATTTCATTAACACTACAATGCGACAAAACCCTTAATAAACATCACAATGTGACATGACAATTGATGAATGCCACAATGTCACATGGTTGTTATCGTGAATGTTGCACTGTGACAAAATCCTTTATGAATGTCACAATGTGACATCACATTTGATAAATCTCACAATGTGATAAAACCCTTCATGAACATCGCAATCTTCCATGACATTTGATGAATGTAGCAATATGAAGAAATTATATGTCTTAATGTCAAATAATCATTGAGAACATCATAATCAAACATATCCATATTATAAAGTAATCCAAAATGAATGTTACAATATGACATAACCATTGAAGAATGCCACAACCTGACAAAACCCTTGGTGAACAATGTATTGCAACAAAACTCTTAACAAATGTCACAATGTGACATCACATTTGATTAATGTCAGAATGCGATAAAACCCTTAATGAACATCACAATGTGACTTGACATTTGATGAATGTTGCAATGTTACATTGCCATTAACATGGAAAAGTGAATGTCTCAATTTAAAATAACCATTAAGAAACATAACAATTTCATATAAAGTAAGCTAAAATGAATGGCGCAATCTAACATAACCATTGAAGAATGTCACAACCCATCATAACTCTCGATGAACATTTAAATACTACAAAACTCTTAATGAATGTCACAATGTGACATCACATTTCATTAATTCCACAATGCGACAAAACCCTTAAGGAACATTGTAATGTGGCATTACATTTGATGAATGCCATAATCTGACATGTCCATTAATGTGAAAAGATGAATGTTGCAATCCAAAATAACCATTAAATAATGTTGCAATCTGACTTGACCCTCGGTGATGTTCATTAAAGGTTTTGTCGCATTGCAATGTTCATCAAAGGTTATGTTGGGTTGTGACATCACATTTCATTAAAGCCACAATGCGACAAAATCCTTATTGAAAATTCTAATGTGACGTCACATTTGATGAATGCCCTAATGTGACATGGTCATTAATGCAACAATCTGAATGTTGCAATAATGTGACAACCTGAAAAAACCCTTGATGAACGTTGCAATGCAACACAACTCTTAATAAATGTCACAATGTGACATCTCCTTTGATTAATGTCACAATGCGAGAAAACCCTTAATAAACATTGCAATGTGACTTGACATTTGATGAATGTCCTATGTTACATTACCATCAACATGCAAGGTGAATGTCTCAATCCGAAATAACCATTAAGAAACACAACAATTTCACATCAAGTAAGCGAAAATGAAAGTCACAATATGTCATAACCATTGATGAATTTCGCAATCCGAAATAACCATGAAGGAATGTTGCAATTCAACTTATTCCTCCGTGAATGTCACAGTGTGACAAATTCCTTTATGAATGTCTCAATGTGACATCACATTTCGTTAACTCTTAATTACTTAACCCTCGATGAATGTCATAATGTGACAAAATCCTTTATGAATGTCACAATGTGACATCACATTTCATTAACCTTTCATGAATATCGCAATGTGACATGACATTTGATGAACGCAACAATGTTACATATCCATTAACATGCCAAGATGAATTTTGCAATTTGAAATAACCATTAAGCAACACAACAATTTTAGATAAGTTAATCCAAAAACAAAGTTGCAATCTAACATTACCATTCAATAATGTCACAACCCAACATAAACCTTGATGAATGTTGCAATGTGACAAAATACTTAATGAATTACAAAATGTGACATCTCATTTCATTAACGCCACAATTCCAGAAAACCCTTAATGAACATCACAATGTCACACGACATTTGATGAATGACACAATGTCATATGTTTGTTATCGCAGCAAGATAAATGTCGCAATCCAAAAAATAATTAAGGATTCCATGACATTTAATGAATGTCACAATGTGACATAGTTGTTAACATGACAAGATGAATGCTGTAATCTAAAATAACCATAAAGGAATGTCACAATCCAACATAACTCTCAATCAATGTCGTAATATGACAAAATCATTTATTAATGTCACGATGTGAAATCACATTTGATGAACAACACAATTTGACATAACCATTCATGAATGTAGGAAGTCGACACAAGTCAACCAACATGGATGTGTTAATGTCAAACAACCATTGAGAACATCACAATGAAACATATCCATATTATAAAGTAATCTAAAATGAATGCTACAAGTTGACATAACCATTAAAGAATGTCACAACTTGACAAAACCATTGATGAAAATTATAATCTGACAAAACCCTTTATAAATTCCACAATGTGACATCACATTTGATTAATGTCACAATGTGACGAAACCCTTAATGAATGTCACAATGTGAGTTGACATTTGATGAATGCCACAATGTTACATTAACATTAACATGGCAAGGTGAATGTCACATTGCTATGTGACAAAACCCTTAATGAATGTCACAATGTGACATCACATTTCATTAAAGCCACAATGCGACAAAAACGTTATTGAACATCGCAATGTGACATCACATTTGAACGTTACAATGGCAGATAATCATTTAGAAATGTAGCAATTTAACATAAAGTAATCCAAAACGAATGTGACAATCCAACATAATCATTCTTGAATGTCACAATCTGACATAATTCTTTATGAATGTCACAATGTGACTTGACATTTCATTAACATCAAAATGAAACAAAAACCTTAATGAATATTTTAATGTGACAATAAATTTGATGAATGTAACAATCTGACATAGCCAATAACGTGGCAAGTTAAATCCTACAATATGAAATTACCATAAAGAAAAGTTGCAATGCAACATAAACCTTCAACATCGTTACAATCCAACTTAAATATTAACCAATGCAACAACTTAATATAAAGTAAGCCAAAATGAATGTCTCAATCCTTCATCACCATTGAAGAATGCCACAAGCCAACATAACCATTAATGAATGTTGTAATGTGACAAAACACTTAATGAATGTCACAATGTGACATCACATTTTATGAACATGACAATGCAACAAAATCCTTAATGAACATCGCAATGTGATATGACATTTGATGAACACCGCGATATGACATAGCCATTTATGTTGCAGCATGGATGTAATAATATGAAATAACCATTTACAAGTGTCACATTCCAACACAATCGTTGATAAATGTCGCAATGTCACAAAAATCGTTATGAATGTCACAATGTGACATCACATTTTATTAACATCACAATCTGAGAAAACCCTTAATGAACATTGTAAAATGACAAGACATTTGATGAATGTCACTATCTAACATTTCCATTAATGTGGCAAGATAAACATTATAATGCAACACAAATATTCAGAAATGTAACAATTTAACATAAAGTAAGCCAAAACGAATGTCACAATCCAACATAATCGTTAATGAATGTCATAATATGACATAACTCTTTGTGAATGTCACAATGTGACATGACATTTCATTAACATCATAATGCAACAAAACCCTTCATGAACGCCACAATATGACATAGTCGTTGTCACAATCTGACAAAATTCTTTATGAATGTCACAATGTGACATTTCATTGCATTAACATCACAATGCAACAAAACCCTTAATGAAGATTGTGATGTCGGAGGACATTTGGTGAATGTCACAATCTAACATAGCCATTAAAATGGCAAGGTAAATGGTACAATTTGAAATAACCATAAAGAAAAGTCCCAATGCAACTTTCACATTCAAGAACGTTACAATACAACATAAATATTAACAAATGCAACAATTTAACATAAAGTAAGACAAAATTAATGTCACAATATGTTATCACCATTTAAGAATGTCAGAAGCCAACATAACCCTTCATGAATGTTGCAATGCAATAAAACACTTAATGAATGTCACAATGTGTCATCACATTTGATGAACGTGACAATAGAACAAAACCCTTAATAAGCATCGCAGTGTGACATGACATTTGATGAACACTGCAATATGACATACCCATTTAAGTGGCAGTATGGATGTCATAATATGAATTAACCATTTAGGAATGTCACCAACATAATTGTTGATGAATGTCGCAATATGACAAAAATATTTATGAATGTCTCATTGCAACAAAACCCTTATAGAACATTGTAAAATCACAGGACATTTGATGAATGTCACAATCTGACATTGCCATTAACGTGTCAAGATGAACGTTACAATGCAACATAAAAATTAAGAAATGTAGCAATTGAACATAAAGTAAACCAAAACAAATGTCACAATCCAACATAATACTTCTTGAATGTCACAATTTGACATATAAATATTTATAAATGTCACCATCTGACATGACATTTCATTAACGTCAAAATGAAACAAAACCCTTAGTGAAGATTGTAATGTGACAGTAGATTTAATGAATGCCACAATTTGACATAGTCATTATAGTGGCAAGTTAAATCCTACAATCTAAAATTATCATAAAGGAAATTCACAATGCAACATAAACCTTCAACAAAATTACAATCCAACTTAAATATCAAGCAATGTAGCAATTTAACATAAAGTAAGCCAAAATGAACGTCACAATCTGTCATCACCATTCAAGAATGTCACAACCTAACAGAACCATTCATGGATGTTGCAATGCAACAAAACACTTAATGAATCTCACAATGTGACATCACATTGGATGAACATGACAATGCAACAAAACCCTTAATGAACATCGCAATGTGACATGACATTTGGTGAACACCACAATATGACATAGTCATTTATGTGGCAGTATGGATGTCATAATATGAAATAATCATTTACGAATGTCACATTCTAGCATAATCGTTGATGAATGTCGCAATGTGACACAAATATTTATGAATGTCACAATCTGACATCACATTTTATTAATGTCACAATGCGACAAAACCCTTAGTGAACATTGTAAAATGACAAAACATTTAATAAATATCAAAATCTGACATTATCATTAACGTGTCAAGATAAATGTTACAATGCAACATGAACGAATGTCACAATCTCACATAATTCTTTATGAATGTCACGATGTGACATGTTGCATTTCTTATAAGTGAATACATATATTATATAAATATAAATTAATACAAACATTAATATAAGTTAATATAATCATTATATAAATGTTGGAATATTATATAAACTCACTTTCAATGAACATTAATCATTATCATTAATCTTAGTAATATATGTATTCTTTAATAATAATGTTCTTTATACACTTTATTAATATAAATTAATACATATATTATATTAATATAAAATCACATAAACATTAATATAAATTGATATAATATAAATAAATATATAAATGTTAGAACATTATATAAATTCACTATAAATAAATGAATGTTAATTATTATCCATAATCGTAATATATCTTTATATTAAAGATTTGAATAAACTTTTTTAATACAAGTTTAATATTAAATAATTTTATTAAATAAAGTTTTAACTTTAATACTAATATTAATTAATAATTATAATAATATTTTTTTTGTTTGTTAATTGGTCTGGATCTTCTTGGCATTGGGATTAACTTTTGGCTTGAGAAACCGTGACTCAGGGGCATCTAAGCCGTCAAAATCACCCGAGGATCGCACCCCGCCTGAGCCACACCAACCCTTAACATGGTTGGATTTTTTTATCCCTGCATGTTTCTTATCAATCATATTAATATATGTCAAATATGTCCCCGAGGTGTAGGACAGTCGGTGACGGAGTGTGTTGTTAAGCCACTCTGTGTTGAAAAGTCACCGGACAAAAAATCCAACCATGTTAAGGGTTGGTGTGGCTCATACCTAGTGCGATCCCCAGGTGATTTTGACCGACCCCAACAAGTTCAGCCATATTAACAAACAAAAAAAAATATATGTCAAATATAAATTTATGAAGATATACAAACACATTAATAATATTAATGTGATTGTGACTAGTTGTAAGTCGATATCCTATCCAAAATACTAAACTTGTGCTTGACTCCAAATACATAATTCCATTTACACAGATAAAACAACCTTTTAAATACAAACATATCATTTGAATTAAAAACAGACCTTAAACTAAAAATAACAATGAATGTTTTCAACCAATTAGAGAAGCCCTATTACCACCATAATTAGAATTAAAAAAAAAAAAAAATACAAGAAATCATTAAGAAAAAAACCAAGACAAGAAATCATTAGTTTAACAACGCTACTTGAAACTCTACCACTCGTCTTCTCAGGATAGTTATCAAGTTCAAATTCGATAGAATAAAAAAACATGGGGGAAAATTTGATCGCTGTCACCAGACCCTACTGCAGTCGCTCCGCCGCTCAAACCGTCGCCAGAAACACTAAAGTTCTTAGAACCTTGTCGCGTTCCCCGAAATCCTATCCTAGATATGTGAAGAGAAATCTAATTTGACGAACAATTCGGCGGAATCGAACAAATGGAAGAGTTGTACATATGTGAAGACAAATCTAATTTGACGAACAATTCCGCGGAATCGAACAAATTGAAGAGTTTTCGTAGATCTGTGAAGACAAATCTAATTTGACGAACAGTTCGGTCGAATCGAACACATTGAAGAGTT
>ML791850.1:816456-835398 GCA_009831015.1 Picea engelmannii
CTTGAACTTTGACTAAATGATCATTTCCAAGTGTAATATCAGATGCAATTGACGAATCAAGGCATGAGAGTAATTCTTTGTTACCTGTCATGTGATTGCTGCATCCACTGTCCAGCAACCAAAGATCTTTAGGTTGTTGTTCATTTTTGTGGCATGAGAGAAACATACCTCTTGAGGTGTCTCCCATATGATTTAACACATGTGCTCTGCCTGAGAGCGGATCTGCCTGCTTCTTCCTGCATTCAGATTCATAGTGCCCATACTTTTTGCAGTAATAGCATTGTATGCTTGATTTGTCATTTGATCTTCTCCCTCTGCCTCTTTGAGGTTGGAAATTCTGTAGTTGACTTTGTTGTTGATTTCTGTGACCTTAGAAATTGTGATTTGGATATTGTTGTCTATTTCCTCCACTGGTATGAGGGTTACCTTGATTGTTCCCTCTTCCTCTACTTCTTCCTCTGCCTTTCCCTCTTCTAAATGAGAACTGAGTTTGGAAGGCATTGGAGATTGACTCATCTGTAAGATGTAGTCTTGTCTCATGTGTCACCAGAGAACCAATTAGTTCATCTGTTGAAAATCTTGACAGGTCCTTGGATTCAAGGATTGTTGTTACAACCATTTCAAATTTCTTGGGTAGACTTCTGAGAGTTTTCTCAACAATTCGTTGATCAGTGATGGTTTCACCAATCAGTCTGATCTGGTTCACAATTCCCATGACTCTGGTCATGAACTGATCCACTGTTTCGAACTCTGTCATCCTGAGAGTCTCAAATTGTGTCCACAAGGTCTGCAGTTTAACTGTTTTGACCCTGTAATTTCCTTGGTAGGAGGATTTGAGGATGTCCCAGGCCTGTTTGGAAGTACCAGAGCCTGTGATTTTCAAGAAAATCGAATCATCCACAGAGTTCTGAATCCATAACTTCGCTTTGTTTTCTTTGGTCCTCAGAGTTGCCTGAGTAATTCTTTGCGCATTTGTCATGGCAGTGAGGGCGGCTGGGTCTGGTTCCACATATCCGAGATCCACTGGTTCCCATCACTCTTGTGCTTGCAAGAACGACCTCATTCGAAGAGACCAGAACTCATAGTTCTTTCCCAGAAGTATCGGACCATGAGTTGGTCCTAGGTTGCTAGAAGATGCCATTTCAAAAAAAAATTGCAGAAGAAGTAGAGGGAAAAATGCGTATTTACCTCCGATCTCAGAAACGTCGATTTGTCGATGGCCGATGGGAGCTTATCGGGCTTGAATTGGCCCTTGGTCTTCTTGCAATGTGACCACACGCCTTGTGATAAAGCGCTACGGGATTTTTCCCATTTTTACCTTTCAAAATGCCGAAACACGAAAAATTGCCTTTGGACTTTTCAACGGTCCAGATCTTATGTGATTTGATGGTCCAGAACTTATCGGGATATCGCGAATCGAGATTTCGCGAGTTCTGATGTCGAGTGTTTTTTACTCCTCGAATCCCCGATCTCCGATTTTCCGATGGTGCTGTCCTGTCGGGGCTTTTCCCGATGGCTCTGATCTACGACACGTGTCCTCAACAGATGGACGGTCGTGATCTCTCCTCGCGATTTCGTGATTTGATATGTCCTGGACGTCTCGTCTCCAGGATCCGCGAAATGTCGATGCGTCGATTGACTTGTTTGACGAGATGACGTCAGCTGGGCCCCGCAAATGGAGGGTTTCTCCTGTCGGGATTTCGGACTTCGGAGTTTTGAAGTGCTTGCGTTTCTTGTCCTCAAGAATCGCGAAACGCTGAATCCCGATATGTCGATGGCCCCTTCCTTGTCGGAACTTTTCCCGAGTCCCCGGATTTACGCCATGCGTCTGGGAGTGATGGACGGTCCTGATTCCTCCTCGGGATATCACAACTTGCGATGCTCCGAATTGCTATCAACTTGAAACTCCGAATGCCGATACATTGATGGTGCCCTCGATGTCCGCCACGTGTCCAGGAGATATGGACGGCTGAGATCTGATCGGGATTTTGCGTATCACAATTTCGCGAGTTGCGATGTCAAGTTTCTTTTACAAATTGAAACCACGAATGCCGAAATGCCGACGGGCGCTGCGATGTTCGCCACGTGTCCGGACAAACGGACGGCTGAGATCTTATCGCTATATCGCGTATCGCGAGTTGCGATGTCAAATTTCTTTGACAAATGGAAACCTCGAATGCCAAAATGCTGATGCGTTGATCTGCTGCCACCTGTCCTCTGAGATGGACGGCTCACAAGTCTTCTCGGAATTTCGTGATATCGCGTATCGGAGTTTTTGGAGAGCAGTTTCCTTTGCTCGTCCAATTCCCGATTCCTGATTTTGCGATGGAATAGGATCTCGCCACGTGTCTCTTGATGGACGTCAAGATGACGTCGGGATTTCTCAAGTTAAAATTTCTCCTGTGTGCTCCAAACGACTAACCGTCGTGCACCTTCTTGTTGATCTAACGGCTGTCGGGCCTTTGCACAAGATTGAACAACTGAAATTCTTTCTCCTTTGCCGCGCTCTCCTCATCCCTTCTGGACTGGTTTCCCGCTCTGGATTCGTTCGCAGGACGAATCTTACGGCCTCAGTGGCTGTTCCTTGCACCTGAGACACGTTCTTTACACTTGTGAAAGAAAGATTCGTGAATCTTTCAAAGATTTGAAAGAAATACATGAATTCTTCGTTATCTGCTACAATCTTAAACAGATTTGCGCGAATTTCGTAAAAAAATTAAACGATTCTGCCTTCTGCCTGAATCTTTAACAAATTTGAGCGAAATCTGCAAGTTCTTTAAACATCTTTTCGTTCTGCTGCAACTTCTGCGTCAATCTTTGATGGTTCTTTGAAAAACTGTGTAGGTTTCTTTAAAGTTTCTTCTTCTTCTTTCTCTGCTTCCTCGTTCTTTCGAGTGAAGTACGCTCTGCAGCCTCTGCAAGCTTCTTACGACGATCTTTAAAGAGTATTACGAACAGCTCTCCAAGCCTTGTGAAAAGGCTGTGTCGCGTTCTCTCAAGATCCGTGAGGCTCTGCGTTGTGAGGATCGAGTTGCTCTCCGGACTGTGTGAAGAGACTTACATCTGAAGCTCTGATACCATGATAAATTGTGAGGCAAAGAGAGAATACAGAGAGAAGAGAATAGAACAGTATATTGAGAATGTATGAAGAAGTACAGAAGAAGTGAACTTAGAACTTGTTACAATGTGAGATGGTTGAGCTATATATGCTCAAGCAAGACGGAAATAGAAAGTACAATTGTCCAGTACAGCTGGCAGTGTACAGTCATACTGTTGAGGGTACAATATATTTAACAGTGATGTGTGTTCTTGTTAGCATGTAAAAGAAGATCTCAAAAATGAAATTAAAAGGATTCTTAAAATCCAACTGTTTAACCATTAAAATCATATCACAAACGCTTCCAAAACCTTAAAATAATATTCATATTTGTATAAAACCAAATTGTAATCCCAATATGTCACAATTTACCTGCATAATCAGGATATTTTAACTCCAGTGGTGTAGGTCGACGCACCGTGCCATCATAAATATACATATTGAATTGGTTCTTTATATAGTCGTAGATTTTTTCTAACTCGTTGAAATTTATAAATATACATATTGAATTGGTTCTTTATATAGTCGTAGATTTTTTCTAACTCGTTGAAATTTAAGCAGCTTTTCCTTCTTTTTGGACGCTAAGAAAAACCTGAAATGAGTACAGCTCCAGAAACAAACTTAGTTTTACTAGATGACTTGATAAGAGGGCTGTAATTGAAACAGAAAAGTGGTCATGAGAGCGTTCAGTACTTGCCTGGAAATCATAGAGGGATTAATTTGAAAGCCGCACATGATAACAGCATTCACTATCATCTCTACTGCTTTTTGAATTAAATCTTCCATTTGTTCCCTCAATTGAGGCCGTTCATTCAGCTGCTTAATATATTTAGCCAGTCTGTACATTTCGTCCAAAAGACGGAGACACTCCTCTCGGTTTGTACTAACAAGATTGAATGTTTCCATAACAGTTGACACTGCAAAAATTAGAGGAGCGCAGTGTGATTGCCCTATTCCTTTCACGAGGCTCCGCGGTATGCCATTTTTCTGAACATCATAAAAGAGAAAATTTCAACAGCATTTAGATCTAACCTTATTTATGCACATTTTTTACAAGTTTAGTTGATTATCAAAATCCACTAACATTTAATACTCAGCAAAGAGAAAGTGGACAGGAACTCCTCTATTTTCAGGAAGCCTGAACTTTTCGGTCGGTAGTGATCACTTACAGTTTTTAACCCAACTTAACTTATTTTCCAACGAAAATAATATATATGTTAAAATTGGTGTGTAAAGACATACTAACAATGTTCTTAAATACAATTTAGGATATGAAAGGTGGTTCAGCGTTGCACACAGACCATGAAACTTGACCACATGTCACATAAGCCCCAGAGTGCCATGGTCGTGGCTTAAGGCACCCTAACAAGGTGGCTGAGCACTACACTGAGACCATGAAACCTGGCAGAGCCATATCTTGCAGCGGACAATTGTCAAGTGAATTAGGACCAGGGACCAAAATTGAAGTCTTCATTGCCCCTCAAGAGCCTTGTAGCCTTTCATAGAAAGATTTAAAATTATTTTCAATGCAAATGAAAATTTATATAAAAAAATACTTGTCAAATTTGAAATAAAAATTATTTGATATTTTTTCATTAATTAGATGCTTAGTCGGTACTGCTATGATCCCTTCTCTTTTAAGGACCCGAATCAATCAACTTTACCCTTTGTCTTTATTACTCTATTCACCCTAGTCAAGTTAGTGTTGCCTTACCTATTGCCTGAAGCCAGTGGTGAGGTGTCCTCCATCCAATGTTGGAAGTGGGCACTATGAACTAAGGGCAATGAAAAATTTCTGAATATATTCACTTTTCATTGTTTTTATGAGTTGTAAATTTCCTTAATAAGTTCTTTTTTATTTTTTTATTGTTTTTATAAGTTTTTTTTGTTTATTAGTCATTTCTCTCTATATCTTAGTAACAAAAAAAAATGTTAACAAACTTTTTATATCTTATTAATAAAAAAAAAATATTAACAAACTTTCTATATCTTAGTAATAAAAAAAAGAAAGTTACCAATTTTTCATATGTCAAGTCAGTTCAAAAAAATAATTGTTATATTTTTTCTAAAATACAATTCTATTTTTATGGAGCTAATGCATGCATGCATATTCTATTTATTAAACTCACAGATATGAAAGATCAAATGGTGAATTCTCTAAACATCAGTAGCAACTAGTGTTGTGAATTCTAAGTGAATTCTCCAAACACCAGCAACAACAAGCATTGTGAATTTGAAATTGGGAGACATATTATTACACAATGTAAGTCAATTTATTTTGTCCAGACAACCCTTCCCAAGTTCTCTATCTTTGTTTTGGTGTAGGTTTATCTAATTTTTCAATAAGACGATTTTCATTTTTGTTATTTTTCTCTATCTTCTCTGCCTATTTATGTTAATTTATTTTATTTTTTTTAAAATGAAAAAATCCCTTATCTTTGTTATCCTAATTTTCAAACAAGGTTATTTTCAATAACTTATTTTATTATTTTTTTAAATGAAAAAATCATTTATCTTTGTTTTGTATCTTCTCTATCTTTACCAAGAAACAAGAAAAACAAAAATAAGCTTTGAATATCATTGAGATCACTCTCTTTCTTCTGCTTCAGATTCAACACCATGCGGCCAACGAAAACTTCCGATTCAACACCATGCCGCCTCTTTTCTTCTGGCTCTGATACCAAATTAAAATTGAAAGAATTAATTCACACAACACAAAACATTTTCATTACTTAACAAATAAATGGAGGTTACATATATAGCATGCAGATCATGACTCAAGTAGATCTTATTAGCTAAAAATAGTAAACCTAGAAACTCACAATTACAACAGTCATAATTATCTCTTACTAGAGTAAGCTTTATTACGCCGAAAGGCGTATACCTATTGACAATGGGCACAATTAATCATCTTTTAATCATAAATTTCAATCTTAGGGTTGGCAATTGAAGATGCTGGCATATTCTTCGTCGTCCTCTCTAATCAATGGATGAGATTTTGATAAATTAACTTCCGCTCATTTATAAAGACGTACGTTTATGTGATTACTTTTTCACATTTACTAAATAAGATTAAAAAATTACTTCATCACTACCAGATTGCCACGTTCAATGGTTAAGAAATAACCACAAAAATTATTGTTCATGGGCGGATGCGTATGTCTGCTTGTGGCCGCGTGGATTATGAATGGCCGTGTGGATTATGAACTGTGAATATCTACCTCGCCGTTTCTTCTGTATGTTTTATAGTGCGCCGTCATTTTTTTACCAGGGCGGGCGCATGGATGTTAACGGCTTTGTATGGGCGTTCCTTCATTTGCTTTTGAACGCAGGAGGTTTACATTTAAAATATTACCCAGTGGCGAGAAGGACTTCTACGACTTGAGCCTCTCGACGGTTATAACGTTCCTTAATATAATTAAATTTTATCCAGTTCCTTAATATTACATTTAAAATATTACCCGGTGGCGAAAGGCTAATCTTCTTTGTCTTTCCGGTAATATTTTAAATGTAATATTACACAGTTCTTTAATATAATTAAATTTTATTTAAAATATAATTTTAAATTTTAATATAAATTTAAATGCTTAAAGGTTAAGAAGATGAATAGAAACCCAACAATTTATTTATTAATAGATAATAAAATTTATTAATATATTCTTTTAAGGATTTGATTTATATTCTTAACCTTTGGGCGTTCACCAGCAGCTATTTTGCTGCTGTGCTAGTTCTAACAATCGGTAGAAAACTTCTTTAGAAATATTCTTAATTCACATGAATTTATTCAAAATCATGTGTGTTTTTTATTTTAATTAATTTAAATAAATGTTGCGATGGTTCACCTAATACAGATATATCAGAGAATCAGTTCTTTCAATCTCTTCACTTTGGTAACTCACCCCGGTAGGAAGGGGTTAAGCCTCGTCGTTAAGTGAGTGCTGCGGGGTTGTCTCTCCTCTCGGTCACTATAGTTGCTTTAGGGTTCGGGTATGTCAGTCTGACAATTCATTCCCTCGATATTGAATCAAGCCAGAGAATAGATTCGCCCTCATATTTGTTTTAGATAGATATGGCCCTTATATTTGTTTTAGATAGATATGGCCTTTATGAATGATTTCAGTGTCAGACACTGAATCTTTCACATGAATTTATTCAAAATCTTGGGTATTTTTTATTTTAATTAATTTATAATTATCATGTATTTAATTTTAATTTTAATTAATTGTTAATACTTAATGTTTTATTAATTTAATATATTTTATTTTATTGTTAATGTGTATTCTAGATATTAATATATTTATTTTAATTTTTGTTGATTATTAATTATGTTTATTTAATTTTTGTTGATTATTAATTATGTTTATTTAATTTTAGTTGATTATTAATTTGTATATATATTTTTACTGATTATAAGTTTATATTTCTTTTAATTTTAGTTAATTAATTATGATTTATTTTAAATGTTGATCTTTATTTGTCCATTTCATCTGTAAAATATTATTATCAAATTATATTATTTTATTAATGCTAAAAATGATCTGAAACTTTGGGTTGTCACTTAGAATCTGTTCCCCCTCATTTCTTCTCCACAAATCGATTAAGAATTTCATCTACCTATTCCTATCGTCCAACACTAGTGAGTATTTTATTAATTTAATTTATTTTAATTAATTGCTAATGTTTATAGCTTGTATATTAATATGTTTATTTTAGTTTTAATTGATTATTAATTATGTTTCTTTTAATTTTACTTGATTATTAATTTATATTTCGTTTAGTTTTAGTTAATTAATTATATAATTATAAGAAATTAATTCAACTATCAATTACAAATGTTTAACTTTACTCAATAAAAGAAAGAAAAAAACATTTAATTGAATTATTATTGTGTGCAATTTTTTGTTAAGTATATTACATTAAGGAAAAGTTGCAATTAGTAATAAAATAATTGATATATATATATATATATATATAATTTCTATGAAGTTAGATTTAATAAAATGGAATTTGGAAAATAAATTAGAAATCATTTGAGTATGTTATTATGGAATATAATTAGAATGTTTTAATTATAATTTAAATTTCAACTAGATTAGTTTAGATAAAGATATAATGGAATTGGTAAGAATGTTAAAGATTGTAAAATTTGTTAATTATAATGTTTATTTTGTAATTGGTAAATCATTATAATGGTGAATTTTAAGATATATTATTGGATATAATGATATTCTTTGTGACATAATAATTTCTTAATTTCAAACTCTCATGTGCATACATTTATTCAATAATCAATATGATGATTAACATCCATGGACATGGTGATTTAATATTGATGTTTGGTATTAAAATTTAAGGATTGGATAAATAAGTTTCACAAATAGTAATGGAATAATTTATAGTTTTATGTTTAAACTAATAGTGTAATGTGTTAGTTGAAAATACTTGAAGAAACAATGTTTTTTATAATTGCAGTATCTATTTGAACTAATAATACATTGAAATTTAATTAGGAAAAACACATCATTTCATCACCTCCAATAGGTATTTTATAGTTGAGTTTATAAAATAACAACAATAACAAATTTATAATTCATAAGAAAAAACAACCAATTTGTATTAGCTAAGTTTAATAGATATAAACATAATTTAATTATGAATGATGTTTTTGCATGAAATATTTGATTAGACTGAAGTAAGTATTTACTATATAAATCACTTATTATCTTTTATATTTTATAATGATATTGATGATTACATCATGGTTTTTCAAAATTAATATTAATTTATAAATTTTAATAAAGAAAATAAATTGTAAAATTAAATAATTTGAAAATAAATTTATTGGCTAATAATAGAATAAATAAATGTTATATAATTTATTATGATTTCATATTTTATTTATATAATTGATAAATATGAACATAATTTCATCATAATGCAAATTTTATATAATGAGTGAATTACAATACTCCACTATAAATATTGATAAGAATTTAGGTTAATGACAATTTTACTTTAGTTATGTAACAATTTCACATATGTCATTTTTATTAATAATTGAACTCTCTATTATTATCATATAATATAATATTTTTTCATCTATTTCTAATAATTTTTTCTTTCTATAAAAAAACAAGAAATGTCTAGAATTGGCAGATCTAAAAAACATGGAAGACAAATAACACTTGCTTATGCATTTAAATTGAATCAAGATGATAAAAACATTGAAAAAAATGTTGATTTTCACGATGAGATTAATATTGAAGAGGAAGGTATTCCAAAAAAGAAAGGCAAGGGGGTAGCTCCCAAAAGAACATTTAAATATGGATGGAAATTAATACACAAATGGGCATATCCTATAATAGGTTCAAATGGTGAAGAGCGTATCAAGTGTTCATGGTGTGTCAAATTCAAGGGAGATACACCATATGCAAGAGAAGGTAGTAGTACAATCCAATTAGTTGGTTTAAATGTTCATGATGTATGTGAGACTAATAAATGTTCAATTCAACTCTTGGAGAGTGAATCAAGGCAATCATATTTACCCATCACAAAGCATGTTGAACTCATGCTTGATATTGAGAAATCCAGAATAATCAGTGTGATGGAAACTACGCATTTTGTGGCTATAAATGACTTACCTTTAGAATTGTATAAAGACTTGTGTGACTTGCATAGGTACAAGGGAACACCCAATATGCCTTTAAGCAATGAATACTCTTCATATACGAATATTACATCTGGAAAAGAGTTTTTACTTGCAGCAAAAATGGTTTACTAGAAAATATTGAAGGAAGAAATTTGCTAGTCTTTTTTATTCTATTCTAGTGGATGAAATCACAGATAAAACAATGGAACAACACCTTATTATATATATTACATATCTAATGGATGGGGGAAGAGGGACATGTGCAACATAATTTATTCATCTTCTAGAAATCAAAGACAGTACTACACAATCAATGTATGAATCCCTCTTAGGATTATTATCTGAAATGAATTTATCAAAATATAAAATGGTGGGATTTGGTTCAGATGGAGCTTCATCTATGAGGGGTATTCATGAAGGTTTGGCTACCAAGTTTCTTCATGAAGTGCCTCATTTTTTATGCATTCATTGTGTAGCACATTGTGAGGCACTAGCTATAATTGATGCTACAAATTACTTTCCTGAATTTAATTATATCGACAAGTTGGTCAATAAAGTATATTCTTGGTTGGAAGTATGGAAGTAATTGCAAGTATGGAAGTAAATTCATAAAGAATTTGTGTCAATTGAATAAAAAAAGACACCTATAGATGATTATGATCCTCAAATTGACCTATAAATTGAAGGATTTTTAATCCAACATGTTGTAGTTGACATCAGATCCTAGGTAAACATTCTTCTAGAGGAGACTTAGATTAATATGGGGGGGCCTAATCTAGTTAGTTCAAGAAACTTTTTAAAAATGGTGGATCAAAGATTTGTAGAGCAGGTTTGACTATTAAAAGTCATATAAACATGTATAATGGGATTATCAACCTTGTTCATCTTTGAGGTTATTGACCTCCTAAAATGGGCACAAGATATGTAGGGTTAGTTAGAAGACCATGGGGAAGGAATATGAAAGGAACAATATCATCAGAAAAATATAGAATAAAGTTCAAAGGAAATGGAGTAAGAATCATGATATCTCTAGACCCCAAGGAAGTCAAAGCTTGGTGGATGAAGAAGTAGACATTATAAAATTATACCAAGTTATACAAGGAATAAATGAAGATTTCAAACATAATTCTAGAGGAGAACTACATTTAGGAACACCCTTGTTTGTGGGATGGAATTTAGATATTCAAATTTATGAATGGAAGATGGAGAATTATGAGTCTAGAGTAAAGGATTGTTGGACCATTGAGGCTATACCTAGGGATGGCTTCAAATAAATATTTATTCTCAAGAAAATCCATACCAATTGTATTTGAAATAAATATTACACAATATCCCAACCTAATCCACATAGGCTCAAAGTCAACTAATTCCCCCCATTAAGATTTAAATAACACAAATCAACTTCCATAGATGTTGTTGGAGTGTCTAAAATTGTTGGGGTACAAGATCAAATACAAAAATTGGTACAATATTTTATATGATATGTTTTTTTTTTGGTGGAGTACTCATGATCATTGACTATAGAGCTGGACCACAACAATATTTGGAGGAATAAAATTTACAGCAGTTGCTCAAATAACAAAATTCAATCATCGCTTCAACCCTAAGAGACATATTGATGATTGTCACTTGCAGATGTTGGACGGTGTCCACCTTTTTCAGCTCTCCTTCAACACATGCTCAAATCGTATTCTTCCATCCTTGAACCATTATTTCATGTCATAACATTTTAGTTGTCTTTTATGCAAGCAAGATTCTCTCGTGCTATTGGCACCCACTAGGAAGAAATCCACACCAATATTCTTTTCAACCTAAGACTATTCTCACAATGACAATGATGCCAATGTTAAAACTAGGTTCTTAACTACATTTCACAAAGGATTACGGATTTTGGAGAGACAATTTTAGAATCAAGATGAGAGACATTACCTATTTCAGTGGAATCTCCACAGGTTTGGATGGATAGGGCTCCTCTGCCTTTGTCGATGTCCAATTAAAATCCTGGACCCTTCAATATCTCCACTCCTCTGCCTTTATTGGACATGAATTTTCTCCTTTGCCTCTGTCGGACATGGTTTTTCTCTTTGAACTTGCCGAATTAGGGCGATCTCATTGAAGAGGGGTCACATGGTATGTACTCTGTGAACAAATTGTGCATCCCTACATTGTTCTCAACGTTGTAAGAGCGCCCTAGGCAGTGAACGATGTATGGGGAATTGAGGATGGTTTTTCTCCTCGGACGAGGTTTTTCTCAGCTAATAAATGGTCTCACGATCATCACCCTAATTTGGTTTGTAATGGATGGGTGAGGGCGGATTAGTTTGTCATTTGTATTTTTTTTTTAATGTTTTATTATTATTTTTTTTAATTTAATTAATATATATTATAGATATAAATAATTAATATTATACCTTTATATATATATATATATATATATATTAATTAACCTTGTCAAAACTAGTATAGATAAGGGGAATCTGAATGTTTAATTAAAACAAAGCATTGTGATGGTCCTTGCGGATGCTAACACAATGTGATTTATGCCCAATTCTTTGCATGTCAAAGTGAATAAATTCAACCAAGCGTGGGTAAATGATGGGAGTAACTATGACTCTCTTAAGGTAGCCAGAGGCCTCGTCATCTAATTAGTGACACACATGAATGGATTAATGAGATTCCCATTGTCCCAGGCTACTATCTAGAGAAACCACAAGCAAGGGAATGAGCTTGGAAAACTTAGCAGGGAAAGAAGACCGTGTTGAGCTTGACTCTAGTCCAACTTTGTGAAATGACTTGAGAGGTGTAGAATAACTAGGATTTGTTTTCAGCACAAGTGAAATACCACTACTTTTAATGTTATTTTACTTTTTTTGTGGGGCAGAGATGAGGCATTGAACATATATTAAAAGATAATGCACATTTCCTCAAAATGTTGTCATTGATGGAAATGGTTGAAAGCTCATTCTTCACACACTTGATGGAAATGAGTTTAGGAAACCAAATATGATCATTACTTTTAAGGATGAATACATTTCATATAACAATGCTTATGTTTTTAGCCAACATCCCCCTACAAGTATCTATGTTATGTTTCCTCCTTGTAAATTGGTGACTTGAGTCCTCATAGAATTATAAGTGGGTGGCTTATGATGACAAATTATTTGGCCCTTGATAGCATTTCATTTTCCATTATGTGAGTGGCATCCATACTCAAGTTATAGACACACTGGAGCCATGGATTCCCAATGATTGTTAAGCATTGAAATATATAACCATGAAAGAATAATTTCATGGGTATTACCATAATCAATTCATCTTTGTAAACCACTTTTTTCTCAAATGCACATTAATGGTCAATTGGACATTTTTCTTTGATTTGGATGAGTATATTCCCAATTGTTCTGCATATTTTCCACACCAATGTTTAAATGTCTCTATTGACATGCTTGTGTTTTTGTGCACTTTTTCTCAAAAAAATGGGTGGGGCTAGGTGCAAGAACTACTACATTTGTATCAAAAATCCTACACATTAACATGGACAACATATTGAACTCATGAACCATATATTCAATATTTAGGGCATGTGTGATGGCCTAAGGGACAACATATGTCCATGAGATTTTAGAGACAAATTTTATGAACTTAGACCCTATCTTTTGGCTTTCAACTATTGCATGGGCACCAAGATCCATCCCAATGCACCAATCCTCAATATGGTGACCATATCTCACTTATAAGATAAATATCTTCTACATACGCCAATAAATAGACCCAAAGCAACATCCGTGATGTTACAAATCTCAAAATGGCCACCATATCCCACTTACAAGACAAAATAATTCCCATATAGGGCTTGCATGTTTGCTTATGGTCCAATGCATGGCTCATGAACCCTAATGTAATGGACCATGAATATTATAGCTTTTTTGGTGCTCTAGGGATGGTTCTTGTGGCCTAAGCAATAATCAAGGGATAAAATTAATGGAAGGTGACCTTATGTTATATCATTTATCTTTGGTGCTCATGCATCATGTGTGAGGGCTTGAGACACCACATAAGCAACATACAAAGAATCTTTGTCTTATGAACAAGATATGGTACTATCCATTTTGAGGTTTGGCATAGGGATTTTTCTTATAGACTACACTCCATTTAACCATATAATCCATACATAAGGAATCATTGTTCTAACACAAATACATTTGAACCCAAAATCTGGTGGCATCCTCTGATGCCACCCAAAAAATTGGCCCTGTCATCAGATTTTATCTTTAAAAATTGTAATTTTCTTGTTTTTTTTTAAATTGTCCCCGACGGTCGTCATGCACTAAGAGAAAAGCGATAATAATATTGAAACATACAATATCCTACCAAAGAAACATTCCTTGCAGAGATAAGAGTCTTGAAATTTATCAAGATCCTACCAATCAAATGATGCTTGGGCCATAAGCGCTTGTCAAAGTTCATTTGCTAGCTAAGTGAGTTCAGAATTTGCATGTGACATAGTACTATAATTCAAGAGTCAAAGTGTTACATTTCATTGTCATGCATCGTGTGAGGGCTTGAGACACCACAAAGGCAACATATAAAGAGTACTTATCTTATGAACAAGATATGGTACTATCCATTTTGAGGTTTGGAATAGAGATTGTTCTTATATAATACACTACATTGCACCATATAAGACATACATAAGCCCTACACTCCTTGAAAACCATGTAACATCGTTCAAAGCCACATGCATGGCCTCTAAGTCGCATTCACAAGTCACTATTGTTCATGTCTAGTCCTAATACAATGTATTTTAGTTTTTTATTTTAAAATGTGTTTGAGACACAAGTCCCCACATCTAGTACTACAAGGGAAATGGACATGCAATAACATAAAAAAATAAGAACTTGATAAATTGCACAATCTTCATTAGTTATGTCGTGTCTTTGTTTTTTGCTCTTATCTAAGTACTTTTTTACTGCATAAATAATATTAGTAAAAATCATTATTTAAATACAAAATGCCATCTAACATCTTCTTCTTGCCACCAAACTCATGGGCCAAAGTCCCAGGTTTTCAAACAGTTTTGACGAAGATGTTATAACAATGACGAACATCATGTTCATTGAAACTTCATTGCTGCAATACTCTGACAACAATTATGAAATTTATGTTGATGACATTTATTGATCATTCCAGGTATATTTCTCATTCATGAGGCCAAAAGAATATCATCTCATGCATATTTAGACCTTATTGCAGCATTAGTTGCATTAAGGTAGGCTATTTTGATTAGGTATTTCTCCACAAAAAAGAGAGAGAGTTAACCTATTGTAGTTTATTTTCTTTTAAAATAGATTAATAATATATTATACTTGCATTTTTAATGACCCAATTATTCGATGATGAGGGTTCATAACCATATAGGGATTTAAATTGGGTAATTATGGAGGTAGAGTAATACATAATATCATACTAATATTTGGTTAGATGCAACCACCTCATCCATTTCCTTTGCTTATCCCTTGTATACATTTGAAGATACCCCCTCATACAAGCACTTATAAACTACCTTTGTTTAATGGTGATAGGTACTAGGCTTGTTGTTTGATTATTGAATTGTTTGTGCAAGTCATGTTTTATTCTGGAAACACTCCCATAACATCAATGCATGTGTCTAGTCTAACCATGTCAAATTTCAGTAAATACAAGCACAAATTGAAAAAATTCCAGTGTTGGCCCCATTCGCATGTCACTTATAAGAAGGGTCAAGTACATGAGTAGACACGCCTTATTTTTGGTTTTTGATAGAATAACCAAAGAATATTTGATTGTCAAATTCTTTTTTGAGTCACGTTTGAGTCCAGAAACCCTCCCATACTATCAATGCATGTGTGTTTTCCTAACAAGTTATGAAATTTTAATCCATACAAGCACAAATTGTAAAAAAATTCAACATTGGCCCCATTCACATTAATTATTCTATAGGCTTGTTTTTTTTACTTTTGAATTGTTTTTGCAAGTCATGTTTGAGTCTGGAAACCCTCCCATATTGTCAATGAATGTGTCTAGTCTAACCATGTCAAATTTCAGTCCATACAAGCACAAATTGAAAAAATTCCAACATAGGCCCCATTCACATGCCATTTATATGTGTCGGTTTCAACTACATGCGTAGGTGATGCCACCCAAAAAATTGACCTTGTCGTCCTTCACATTAATTATTCTATAGGCTTGTTGTTTGATTGTGAAATTATTTGTGTGAATCATGTTTGAATTTAGAAACCCTCCCATACTGTCATTAAATGCATCTAGTATAACCATGTCAAATTTCAATCCATACAAGCACAATTTGAAAAAAATTCAACATTGTCCCCATTCACATGTCATTTATATGTGTCGGTTTCAAGTACATGAACACGCAATGCCACCCAAAAATTTGGCCTTGTCATCCTTCACATTAATTATTCTATAGGCTTGTTGTTTGATTGTGAAACTGTTTATGTGAGTCATGTTTGAGTTTGGAAACCCTCCCATACTTTAATTTCACGCGTCTAGTCTAACCATGTCAAATTTTAGTCCATACAAGAACAAATTAATTGAAAAAATTTCAACGTTAGCCCCATTCACATGTCACTTATAAGCAAGGTCAAGTACATGAGCAGACACACCTTATTTTTTGTTTTTGATAGAATAACCAAAGAATATTTGATTGTCGAATTCTTTTTTGAGTCATGTTTGAGTCTAGAAACCCTCCCATACCGTCAATGTATGTGTGTTTTCCTAACAAGTTATGAAATTTCAGTCCATACAAGAAAAAATTGTAAAAAAATTCAACATTGGCCCCATTCAAATTAATTATTCTATAGGTTTGTTTTTCTTATTTTTGAATTGTTTGTGCAAGTTATGTTTGAGTCTGGAAACCCTCCCATACTGTCAATGAATGTGTCTAGTCTAACCATGTCAAATTTTAGTCCATACAAGCACAAATTGAAAAAATTCCAACGTTGGCCCCATTCACATGTCATTTATATGTGTCGGTTTCAAGTACATGAGTAGGTGATGCCACCCAAAAAATTGGCCTTGTCATCCTTCACATTAATTATTCTATAGGCTTGTTGTTTGATTTTGAAATTTTTTGTGTGAATCATTTTTGAATCTAGAAACCCTCCCATATTGTCATTGAATGCGTCTAGTCTAACCATGTCAAATTTCAATCCATACAAGCACAAATTGAAAAAAATTCAACGTTGGCCTCATTCACATGTCATTTATATGCATCGGTTTCAAGTACATGAACAGGCGATGCCACCCAAAAAATTGACCTTGTCATCCTTCACATTAATTATTCTATAGGCTTGTTGTTTGATTGTGAAATTGTTTATGTGATTCATGTTTGAGTCTGGAAACCCTCCCATATTGTCATTGCATGCGTCTATTCTAACCATGTCAAATTTTAGTCCATGCAAGCACAAATTAATTGAAAAAAATTCAACGTTGGCCCCATTCACATGTCACTTATAAGCAGGGTCAAGTACATGAGCAGGCACACCTTATTTTTGGGTTTTGATAGAATCACCAAAGAATATTTGATTGTAGAATTATTTTTTCGAGTCATGTTTGAGTCTAGAAACCCTCCCATACCATCAATGCATGTGTGTTGTCCTAAGATGTCATGAAATTTCAGTCGATACAAGCACAAATTGAAAAAAAATTCAACATTGGCCCCATTCATATTAATTATTCTATAGGCTTCTTCTTTTACTGTCGAATTGTTTTTGTGAGTCATTTTTGAGTCTGAAAACCATCCCATATAGTAAATGCATGTGTCTACTCTAACCATGTCAAATTTCAATCCATACAAGCACAAATTGAAAAAATTTCAATGCTGGCCCCATTCATATGTTATTTATATGCGTCAGTTTCAAGTACATGAGCAAGCACACCTTATTTTTGAGTTATTAAATATTATATAATAACGAACTAGGTGAAATAAGCAAAGTTGTGCATTAACCTTGTCGAGCTTCTCTTAGTTTCGAGAATTTTTTAATATTCTCTACTGAACGGGGACAACCACGTGAAGGTGGAAGCTCATATGTGCCCCCCCCCCCACATCACTCTCAATTCCCAAAAACACAACAAAATATATGTACTAGAAATTAAATGAATGTGTTTTTTGTCATAATTAAGAAATGTCTCCTACAACATATATTGACATACTAGAAAATGACATAATTAAACTTGAACACTACTGCATTTGGGTCAAATTCCGACGGCGCGTTCGACGCAATTTCCACTTTCTATTGTCGGAAGACCGACAAACCTCGGACCCCCTCAAATGTCATTTCACATGACGTCGTTTTTTCGACGACCTAGTTTTCGTCTATATTGCGACGTTTCAAACGTGGCAAGAGAGACGTTGCAAACGTGGCAAGACCGATGTTTCAAACGTGGCAAGAGAGACGTTGCAAACGTGGCAAGACCGATGTTTCAAATATGGCAAGAGAGACGTTACAAACATGGCAAGACCGACGTTTCAAACATGGCAAGAGAGACGTTGCAAACGTGGCAAGAGAGACGTTGCAAACGTGGCAAGACCAACGTTTCAAACGTGGCAAGTGAGACGTTGCAAACGTGGAAAGTGAGACGTTTCAAACATGGCAAGTGAGATGTTTCAAACGTGGCAAGTGAGACGTTTTAGACATGGCAAGAGAGATGTTTCAAAGGTGGCAAGACTGACATTTCAAACGTGGCAAGTGAGATGTTTCAGACGTGGCGAGAGAGACGTTTCAAAGGTGGCAAAAGAGACGTTTCAAAGGTGGCAAGAGAGATGTTCTGAAGGTGACAAGACCAACGGAACGAGGTATTAGCTCCGACGTGGTTGCTATGGGAGCGACACTCTTGGACGTCGCAAGAACGACATCCATCAGGTGGAAACAGTGACAACCAGGAGTTACTAGCTCCGACGTGGTTGCTATGGGAGCGAAAATCTTGGAGGTGGAAAGAGAGACGTCTTGGACGTGGCAATAGAGACAGGAAGAGAGTGAAACACGTCACAATTTCCACCTTTGTGTAGGTATTTAAAAAAAAAATACAATATCAATATCAAGACCTAATAGTCATTCCAAGCCCAAAGGAGGAGTAAGTCATATAGGTGTCAGCTAATGACAACATACATGGAAATTTCTTCCTGCTTCATTAACAT
>ML791850.1:858729-868967 GCA_009831015.1 Picea engelmannii
TGAAGCATTATCTTTAGTTTATGGGTATTGGATTTCTTGAATGGCGGTGTCTCCAAAATGGGCCTGAAATGTGAAGCATTATCTTTAGTTTATGGGTATGGGATTTCTTGAATGGTGTCTCCAAAATGAGTTTGAAATGTGAAACATTATCTTTAGTTAATTCACTTTTGAAAGGAGATCTTACATGGATTTCTTAGTTTGTGTTTCCAAATGGACTTGGACTTTGAAGCATCCATCATCTTTAATTTTTAAAGGATTTTACATGAAATTTTAATTTGGAAATGCCAAGATACTTGAAACATATTGGATTGATTGCAACTTTTGCCAAAACCCTTAAAACAGTGGATTGATGGATTGATTGCAACTTTTGCCAAAACCCTTAAAACAGTGGATTGATGGATTGATTGCAACTTTTGCCAAAACCCTTAAAACAATGGATTGATGGATTGATTGCAACTTTTGTTGTATCTAATGGATACATAAACTAAGAGGATAAATTGTTAATAAAAAAATCCGAGTTTCTTAAATATAGACCGATGATATAGATTTAAATATTGATATGGTTAGTATCTTAGCAAAGGTTAATGTACCTATCCCTCTTAGTACTGATATTGTATTTTTTTTTTAAATACCTACAAGAAGGTCGCTATTGCGACATCTTGGAGTGTCGCTCCCATAGCAACCACGTCGGAGATGATACCTCTTAACGTCGCTCTTCCCACGTTTTAGACGTCTCTCTTGCCACCTTAAGAATGTCTCTTTTGTCACCTTTGAAACGTCTCTCTTGCCACGTCTGAAACGTCTCACTTGCCACGTTTGCAACGTCTCACTTGCCACGTTTGAAACATCGGTCTTGCCACGTCTGAAACGTCTCACTTGGCACGTTTGCAACGTCTCACTTGCCATGTTTGAAACGTCGGTCTTGCCACGTTTGCAACGTCTCACTTGCCACATTTGAAACGTCGGTCTTGCCACGTTTGAAATGTCGCAATACAGACGAAAACTAGGTCGTCAAAAAACTGACGTCATGTGAAACGACGTTTGAGGGGGTCCGAGGTTTGTCGGTCTTCCGACAATAGAAAGTGACAATTGCGTCAAACGTGCCGTCCGAATTTGACCCAAATGCAGTAGTGAGATAAGATGCCCAGCTAATGAGATTTTGTTTTCTTGGTATTCATAATTCTCTTATTGCATCCTCATTTGTATTCATACCCTTGACGAATTCTGTATTGAGATATTTATTTCAGTCTTTATCTTTCTATTTATTGTTGTTATTGGTCATGGTCTTATATATATGTGGGGGAAGGCTCATAAGATATGAATTGTCTGATGCAGTATTTCCTACCTTCTGAGAAACCAAGGATTAACCAGCTCATTGAAGATTCCATATTGGACGCAGAGAAGAAGGGAGCAAAAGTTATAGGTTTGGGCTTTCTCAACAAGGTATTGATCTTTGTGGCATTAATCTTCCATCTTCCTTCTATTTGGTTAAAGCGGGACCTGTTTAAATTTTGCCTATTGATTACGCCCAGAACGAGGACTTGAACGAAAGTGGAAAATTGTTTCTCAAGGGACCAGAGAATCTCAGAATCCGTATTGTTGATGGTACTACCTTAGCAGCTGCTTTTATTTTGAATTCCATTTCGAAGAAGGAAACGTCTGAGGTGCTTCTTATTTCTCCGGGAGCATCCAGGGTGGGATCTGGTATAGCAAGGGTTCTTTGTGAACGTGGGGTTAGGGTTCAGGTTTGCATATATGTCCTAAACTAAATCAATGATTAATTTAGGATTACACGTCTCTACTTTCCCCTTCAATTTGATTCAGTTACTATTTTACTTTACTGCCCGGCAGCTTCTGGTGGACTTAGAAGAGCAAATCGAGAAATCAAAGATGACAGTGCCTCAGGAATTTAGACATAACCTCTTCCATGTCACAAGTTACCAGTCATGCATTACCTGCAAGGTGGGTGTATGTGATCCAAAGTTATGAAAAGTAATATTTTAAAATGTATGAAACAACAATGCAATTTATATTTTATGTAAAATCTTATGCAATATATTTTTTATATAAAATCTTCTCCCCTATGCAAACAATTATTTAAAATGGATTTTTAAATCCTTTATTTGATGAAATCTTAAAAAGATTATTTAAAACAAATATTCAAAGCTTTTATTTAATAAAATTTTGAATATGGTACAGACATGGATCGTAGGCAGATCGCTCACTCGAGAAGATCAGATGAAGGCACCCGAGGGCACTCGTTTTGTTTCGTTTCTTCCCTTTCCGATTCCAAATGTTCGTACTGACTGCACTTACGAGACCGTTCCTGCAATGAGTGTGCCCAAGAATCTTGAGAATCTGCATGCCTGTGAGGTAAGCTCCGTATTTTGTAAAATTTATGTGTGCTCACTTGCATTATTTTATGGAAGATGTTGACGGTGATTCTGTGATTTTGTTTGATGGAAAACGAAACGAAAGAACAGGTTGCCCAGAAGAGTTATGAGTGCATGGCATGTTGGAGGAATTGTGCATGCACTTGAAGATTGGAGTCATCATGAATGTGATGATATCATTGATAGCGCCAGCGTTACTCGAGTGTGGGAAGCTGCAATGAAGCATGGCTTTCTTCCTTTCAATTCAATCAAAGCCAACTAATAAAGTGTCGATAGATGCACAGTCCGAAGAAATTTCTCAATTCTGTGATGTCAGGTTTCAGAGGATAATTTTAGAGAAAATAGTAGTGATAAGTGTTCTAGTAGTCAGAGGATAACTCACTTTTATATAGTAGGTTAATTGAGTGTACTGTTAATAATAAGTATTAGTCTGGTGTCAATTTGAAATAAATAAGAGTGAGCTCATAAAGTTTGATTTAATTAATGGCAATATGTTTAAAAGACATGCAACTTTGGTATAATATTATTATTATAAGTAATTTGTGTAACTTTTTATATAATTTTAATACTTTTCTTAATAGAAATAAAGTTTTTCAGTTATGATTTGTTTTTTATGTAAAGAAATTTGATGTTTATATAGTTATGTATATATTGTATGGAATATATAAAAAGATGGTCAGATTGTTGTTAGTGTTTATAAGTAATTTGTGTATTTTTTAATATAATTTTAATACATGACTTGTTTTTTAAAGTTTTTTCAATTATATAGTTGTATAATTTGTTTTTTAAAGTTTTTCAATTACATAGTTGTATATGAAGCTTTTTCAATTATATGGTTGTAGGAATAAAAGTAAAGAAATTTGATGTTTATATAGTTATGGGATATATAGAGTGGAATATATAAAAAGATGTTCATATTGTTGTTAGTTTTTAGTGATATTGTTAGTTTGTAATTGTAGTCATCTTCTGTAAATTTGTAAAAGTTTTAAATAGGAGAAAGGAGTAAAGTTTCATTTAATTAATAGCAATATGTTAAAAGTAATGATATTTTTATTATAAATGATGGTATTTTTTTATACAATCTCAATATTTTTACATGGTATTATTGGTTATGATTTTTTTTAATATTAAGTTTCTTTGCATATAGTTTATATATTACATAATTATATAAACATCAAATTTATTTATTTTATTTTTACAATTGTAGTGATATTTTGTAAACTTGTAGAAGTTTTAAATAGGAGAGAGGGGTAAAGTTTCATTTAATTAATAGCAATATGTTTAAAAGTAATGATATTTTTATTATAAGCAATTGTATTTTTTTATACAATTTTAATATTTTTACATAGTATTATCAGTTATGATTTTTTTTACTATTAAGTTTCTTTACAGGTAGTTATATAGTTGTAGGAATAAAAGTAAATAAATTTGATGTTTATATAGTTATGTAATATATTGCATGGATTATAGAAAATGATATTCATATTGTTGTTAGCTTTTAGTGATATAGTTATTTTGCAACTATATTTGATCTTTTGTTAATTTGTAAAAACTTTGAAATGATATATTTAGAAAAAACAAACTTAGAAAAAATTGTGAAAGAGATAGTTGAGAAATACATATCATCATAACACATTTTAGCATGTTCTTAAAGGTGTATCCATTCTACAAAATGGTATGCTCATAGACATTTTTTTTGTGGGGGAATATTGAAGATTCAACCTCAATATCCACTCTCATTGTGAGGAATCACTTGATAAGTATCATTTAAATGAGAACGAATTGTGATTCATAATATATATTTAAAAATCATGAAATCTTATAGTTTGGTGTACATAATAGTTTTGTCATAATAACAATATTTTCATTCTAGATAATCTAAGCATTCTTCTTTGCATAATCTCATTAATTTCACATTGAGCTCAATTAATATTAAATAAAATGGTGCCTCATATACTAAACCAATCATCAAAATGTAATGATACTAAATAGGATGGCTTCTAATGTACTAGGACACCATCATGATGATGGATGCTTTAAAATTTGTCATCCTTGCACATCATGACTATTTTTTTCTTATTGAAAACATATTTGGACTTTAACTTGTTTGAATGATATGTTCATAACCTTTTTGAACTTGTTCATTTTTTGGTTAGTAACTTTCTTTTATCACAATGTGTCTAGCACTCCTTACCCTATTTAGCATAGACTGTAATCAACAACATTCAAATCACATTCCTTCAACTAAAAGGGTGAGAGTGGGGGGTATATGTTTTGCCAAATATACCAAAGGATCAAACTTGACCCCAACAATTGTTGTGTATATTGTCACCTACAACCACAAATGTATCATTTCCAAGGATAATATAAACATCACATTTTCATTGCTTTGAAAATACATTGTTGACCTGAACCTGGTTCATAATTATAATTATCTTGAACATGTGTACTTAGGGGGTTGTGTCCATTCAAAAGGTTCATCATGATTGGTATCTCTTACTTGAGTGGGGTGAGACTTTAATGGACTTGTGCCCTTATTTACACAATGCCCATATATGATAATTAAATCCACCATCTCTTAGTTTATTCCATGATCCATTTGTTGCAAGAACATGTAATGTCCTCCTTTGTTGGATTTCCTTGAGTGAAAACCCACAAATTATCTAAATCACTTTCTTTGACATCATAATGGGCTCTTATACACAAATGAAAAACTTAAAAAAACAACTCAATCACACCTTTGTTTAGTTCCTAATGCAATGACCTTGTTGGAGTCTCTATTTTATGTGGTTGAATCCATCCTGATTAGTGAATAAGCACTATAGTTTTCTTTCCTACGATATGTTTTGGTAAAATTATTGTCGTTTCTTATCGAAGATATCCATAAAGTTTCACATGATACAATACAAGACTGAGATGATAAATTAAAGGGGTAGAGAACATGAAACTTAAATCAATTATTGGCTTGTTCTTCATCATTATGCATACTCCCTACTTACCAAAATGATAAACAAATACTAGGTTAAATCCCACTACATATTTTTTTTTTTTTGTTAATTTGTGCAGGACCTGTTGGGTACGCGATTAACCTGTGGCTTGAGAAACCGCGACTCAGGGGCATCTAAGCCGTCAAAATAACCCGGGGATTGCACCCGGCCTGAGCCACACCAACCCTTAACATGGTTGGATTTTTTGTCCCCGCAGGTTTCGAACCGGTGACTTTAACATCACAGAGTGGCTTAACAACACACTCCGTCACCGACTGTCCTACACCTCGGGGACTTAAAAATTGAAGGACATGGGGGTGGGCTTTGATCCACTTATGTGTGCACGGGTCACGATACCATTTATTATAGTATCTCTGGGTGCAACCACACGTTCGACCACTACCTCAAGGTGTCCCCATGGCTCCAAGTAAAGCCCTCACGAGAATTGAACCTTGCCCAACAGTGAAAAACTCCTCGCTTTCCACCATTGGATCCAACCCCTTTGGGAAATCCCACTACATATTACCATTATCAAGAGAGAATATATTATAGAAACAACAAAAGAACCAGAAAAATATAGTATTATCTTGGGCATTTCAAACTTGGAATTTTTGTCATCAATTCATCCAAGAAATAAATTGTCAATCATGTAGAATAGAGTGCCAAACCCTTTTGAAATATTCTATTGGTAGAAACATTCTTTTATTGGATGGGATATCTCCTTTAATGGATACATGAAGAGTGATATGATATGATGAAAATAAAGTTATTTTTCACATCACAATGGGAGTATTTCAAAGAACAACTTTGAAATATCCATTGAGCTCAAAAGGGTCTAAGTTACCAAAAGAATGCATCATATTCTCTTTTTCAAAGGAGAAACTAAAGAAAGATACCGTAGTTATACTTAACCCTTAAATTGAGTAAAAAAAAAGATATTGATAGAAGAATAAATGAAGAAAAGTAGATACAAAACATAATGAGATCAAATATGTGAGTACAACCCTTGTATTAATGATTTCCAAAGGAGTGAGAAATGTTCACGAACCTCTTTTAGGGGGTTATCTCTTATGAGAAAATATCCAATTAGAACAACAACATTTATTTCATATCCTTTTATCTCTATAGATAGCTTCATAATATGAAAACTCTAACTACTTGTGGTACCCTCATTAATGAGTACCAACCATCTAGTGGACCTTATTTGAAAAAAACGACACTTTTACATTATGTAAGTACACACTAACTATATAGTGGTCCTTATTCCAAGAAGATGCCATGTAAATTAATTGATGAACTCTTGAGGACCTTAAAAGTAGGGAGGATAGGATTAAACCCTAACATTCCACCCCCCTTCAAAAGAATAACATTTCTCAAGGCTAGAGGTGTGTAAACTATTGTAAAATTATTGTTGGTTCCTAGGTGGCATCTTTTGGCTACATATATTTCCACTAGATTAATACTTCTATGAACAATGAACAAACATAGTTGATGCTCTTTGGTGGCCAAATACTACTTCTAATTATAGATGAATGGAACCTTATTCATTAACTTCTTGTAGGTTAGCTTTCACCTTGTAATTTGATCCCACTACCTTCTTCACACATGGCACATGAAATACTATATGCATCTTGGCATGGGCTAGAAGAGCCAATTGGAAATCAACTTGTTTGATGCACTAGAGGATTTTATGGGGTCCATAGAACTTTAGTGCGAGTTTGTGGTGGATTTTGTCTTTGAGAGGAATGTTTTTATAGGGTTTATGGAAAAGAAACACCTAATCCCCTTATGCAAAAGAGTGTGTTGTGTGGCTTTGGTCATCTTATTTCTTCATTCTATTTTTATACAAAACCAAATTGTCCTTAGGTGTGTAAAGAAGGGATTCTTTGGTGTGAATCATGTGATCCAATTCATGAATATTGGACATGCATGGTAAATATGAAGCCACTAATAGGGGGTTTTGGCCATAAACAACTCCATATGGTGTCATTTTGATAGCACCATGATAACTGGTATTGTGCCACCATTTTAGAAGGGGAAGCCATTATCCCCATTGATGTTGTCTTTCAAAAGAAAAGCATCTCAAATATGTTTCCAAGCACTTTTTGACCACTTAGGTTTGACCATCAGTTTGGGGATGACAATTAGTTCTTATTTTCAATTATGTACCTTTAAGTTTAAAAAACTCTCGCTAGAATTTGTCGTTGAATGTAGGATATGGATCCAACATGGTGGAAATGGGCATTCCATGTAACTTAAATTTTTTATCTGTCAAAACTTGGGCAACCATGTCGGGTATAAATGGGTGTGATAGAACACAAAAGGGAGTATATTTGGAAATGCACTCAACTACTACCATGATGACTATTTTTTTTCTTTCTTTTGGAACGCCCACTATAAAATCCAATAGATCTCTTATCTAGATAGTGTCTGGTATCTGTAATGGTTGCAATCCCTTTTGATTCTTCATTATCTCACCCTTGTTTCTTTGAAAAGTGCCACATGAAACTACAAAATCATGGATGTTTTTTTTCATGCCTTCCAAAAAGAAAGAATGATTATCTCATTCATAGGGATTTTGAAAGCCAAAGTGACCCATAGTAGGAGATGAATGGAAATCCTCTAAGACTGATTATTTTAAAGCACAATTTTCACTAAAAAAATGTGGCCTTTAAACTTGAAGGTATCCTACTACTATGTATATCTTTAAGGGGGATTGGGATCCTCTCGAATCCCTTGGATGAGTTGAACAATAGTCTCAATCACTAACCATTCTTCGTGGGACTTTGTAAGCCAGTCATGGATGGGTAAGGATAAGGTAAGGAGAGTTCCTTTCTCCTAATATTTACATGATAAAACATCATCAACCATGATATATTTTCCCTTTTCATATATGATCTCATAATCATACCCAAGCATTTTAGTGACCCACTTTTACTACTTAAAGGATGACAACCTATTGTAACACACACACTATCGTAATTTAAAAAAAAAAATTGGGGTTAATCTCCCACAAATGAGAAATCTCCAGAAACCTGCATTAGCGAAATGCCAATCCTTGGTTCAATATCGGGATTCAGGGTTTCTAGTGTCAAGATTCATTCACCCCCAAGACCCGCGATTCCCCGAATTCTAACGTGCTCCCTATGCGTTAGCTCTCTTGGTTCAGCTCCCGGATCCATAGGACCTGCTACCATATGTCCGCAGCCCTATAGCTACCCATCGGGGTTTCGGGGTTTAATATGTCGCGATGCACAGGCCTTCACAAATTCCGAACCTCCGATCCCCGATGCCACTTGGCGTTGACTCACGGCCAAGCTTGGTCTTCCGACACCTGTCCCTTGTTCTGGCGCCTATGGCCCCCACTCCCTATGATGGCATGGAGTGACACTCGTCCTCCACCGGAGTGCTATGATTGTGGGACCGTCGCGTTTTGGGATTTCGCGACTCCTTCTGTCATGAGTTTCTTGTCACCGAAAATCTCGAAATGCCGAACCCCGATCTCTTCAGGATCCTTGGACACACGTCCCTCAGGTTAACGATTATGATCGCGTCGGGAAATCGTGGATCGCGATTACCGTATGCAAGAGTTTCTTGCCTTTGGAAAACCCGATGCTCCAAATGCCGACTTGCCCAGATCGCCTGCCACGCGTCCTACCCAGATCAACGGTTGAGATCCTTTTCTCGGGATTTCGTGACTTATCCTGTCCCGTGTCTCTTGTCCTCGGAAATTTCGATTTCCTGATGTGTCAAATGTCGATGGCACTTGATCTCTAACACCTGTCCCTCCGATGGACGGTCCAAATTTTATCGTTGTTTCGAGACTTGAGTGGCCCCCGATGCCTGGTACCCCGAATCTCCGAGACGGACGATCTCGTGACACGTGTCCCTTTCCAACCGGACGGCTTAGATCTTTTCTCAGGATTTCGAGACTTTCGAAGTCTTGTTTCCCTTGCTCTTAGGATCTCCGATTCCCCGATTCCCGACTCTTCGGGATCTCTTGCCACGTGTTCTGGCTGAGATCAATGGCTGAGATTCTTTGTCGGAGTTTCGAGGCTCAAGAGGTCTCAGTTCTCTCGACCTGTAAAACCCCGATGCCTCCAAAATCCCGACGAATTCTCAGAGTGCTGACACGTGTCTTTGTCGAGATCAACGACTGGGGTCCCTTCTCGGGATTTCGAGAATCACCAGGTCTCGATTCTCTGCCTTGACTAAACCCCGATGAACCTGATATCCCGATGACTTCTCCGGGATACTAACACGCGTCCTGCCGAGATCAACGGCTAGGATTCTTTCTCTGCACACTAAGGTTTAACTCCGGCGCAACTTCTCGAGATCCGACGGCTATCGGGACTATGATCTAAGATCTGGCGGTTCAGACCATTTCTCCTGCATGCTTCCCTTCCAGAGGCTATACTCCATGCAACTCCTCCCGATCCAATGGTTTGCGAGATTTCTGCTCCAGATCCGATGGCTCAGATCACTTCCTCGCACGCCTACCCCTGCGCTTAACCCCTGTGCAGTTTCTCCAGATCCAATGGCTGACGGGTAAATTGGACCGAGATCCAACGGTCTAGATTCGTTCTTTCGGGTCTTGGGATTTACGATCACAATTTTTCGTTACTCACGATGATAGAGGACGAAGGGGCAAGGTATGTAACGCTTGCGTTACTTTCGTCAATCTAATGGTCGTGAATGACTATGGTTCCTCCGACGAGATCTCATCCATCGGTTTGTCACTTCTCACAACACTACCACCTTGGACCCTTAATAAAATCGTTCCTCCTCGTGCAGGGTTAATAAGGCCTGTGCGTTCGGGTCCTTGTTCTGGGTTCTTGGTGGACCTTTCCAAGGAGGG
>ML791850.1:869859-883018 GCA_009831015.1 Picea engelmannii
ATATAAACAATAATAACTAATGGTTAATTAATGAAAGGGTAAGAGACATACCTTTTCACTTTGCGGCTAGTCAATGCCTATATGTATACCACCGCGAGGGTCATTGTAATCATCTTATCTCATTATTCATAATCTTATTAAGACTATCCTATATGGAGTTTTGCTATTTGTCATATTTACATTGGATATTTTCTTAGTGGATGAACCTTGTTCGTCACATTAGTATCAGAGATTCTCTGATCCTAGCCCTTCGCCACTCTAAACCCAAAAAATTTGTTTTCTGTTGTTGAGAAAGTTTTTGCTGCAAACATGAAAAAAAACATATTTAAATATCGGAAAAAAAAAGTTCAGATTAATTATTCGAATGAAAGTGTCAACTGATATCTCCAAAAAGTCATGAGAAACATAGAAAAAAAAAGGAAAGAAATATAGAAATATATATATATATATATAAAAAGCATGGATCCATTGCACCTTATTATCCTTCGTCCTTTTCGTGGAGAGAGAACCCAACCAACTGACCCAACTGTATAAAGAGGAGGGACCTGTAGTCATCGTATCTCTTGGGAAGATATATGACCGACTCCTAGGACCCGAAGGTGCTCTAGCTCCAAAACGAAGTAAATAAATATTTGCGTAATCAATTAAATAAATATGATACAATCAACTCCAACAATCACGGGTTCCAAGGTTATAGCCGCAATATAAAAAGAATTTCGTAGCATACACCATCGGGCCGCGGATTCTAAAGTTATTGCCACTAATAAAAAACAATTGTGTTACATACACCGTGGGGTTTCCTTCATATCTTCTTAATCAAGTAGAAGAAGAAAATCGTGATGGTTGGAGCCATTAAAAGGTAAGCCAAAAATAAAAGGTTTAAATTACTTTTCATTAAAGTACGAAAGTCACCCGAAAATATGTATTCAAAATTTCTTAAAATGAATAATTAATTTCTTGAGAAAAAAGAAAAGGTGGTAAAAATCATTATATCAAAGGACTTTTATAAAAAAGAATTTGAAGGTTCAATTTTTTATAAAAGAAGAAGCCCCCAAATCCCAATTCAAGTTATAAAGGGTCGGTTCAAAGCAAGGAGGTGGGCTATTCGGTTCAAAACAAGGAGGTGGGATGTTTAATAAGAAAATAATTTTGGAATTAGTAAAGAAATATTAAATTAATTTTCATTATATACAAAAATAAAATAATTTTGGAATTAGTGAAGAAATATTAAATTAATTTTCATTATATACAAAAATTACAACGAAAAAATAAGTGCACATGTATATATAAGAAAAGGAAATTGTATTTTCAAAGAAATTATTAAGAATTTTTTATAAAGGCATTATTTAACCCTTGAAAAATAAGAAGAAGGAGACGGGTATATAAGCTTCATAATCACAGGAATTAATTATCGTAAAAATTTTGACGAAAAACAAAATGGATTCGAAATGAAGATTTTCTAAAACTACAAAGAAAAGTGTTGCAGTGATACTTAGAATCAAAGGGACACTTGCACGGAAGGATATTAGTATTTGTATTGCTCCTACTGAGAATAGTAATTATGTTAGTGTCGAATGTGTTAACCAATTATTGATTCCTGAGTCAAATATAACTAAAAAGATAGACTCGTGGAACAAAAAATAATATGACATAAGCAATCTACAACTAAACATTGGAGACTATACCCTTGTATCGCAATTCACTGTTAGATCCTTATTTCTTAATTATAGTTGTTAGAAATTAAGGGAAAACTAGAAACATAAATATCCTTTTAAATTTTATTTACTACTGTAGTTTTGGATCAACAATATTTTAAAAAATTTTGATGTAAACAAGTAACAAAAATAATACAATGGATCTGAACATTACCTTAACAAAAACAAGGAAAAGATCTGAACATTACCTTAGCAAAAACAAAGAGCAGATTTACGTGATGACCTTGCAGTTGTCATCTTTTTTGCATGCTCAGAAAAATCTTTAAGGATCATTGATCAAACCCTCAGGGGTATATCTCATCATGATCTTGTGAACATTTTTTCCAAGAAGAACTTAGGGAGATATCAGAAAAACAACCAGAATACCAAACATCAAAAGTAAGGCTAAAACAAAATCCCCACTGCCCAATCTAGAGGCTGAAAGAAAACCACTAACAACATTAACAAAATTTTGTCTAAGAAGAGGGATTGCTACAACAATAGGCAATATTTTGGTAGCATATTTAGGGCTGTATCAACAAACCCTAAAGGTTGTAGACTAGGTACCATGGACAAGTGACAATGCCAACACAAAGATATCAACAACAGACTAGAAAAGACACAATGGGAGAAATAGGTGGCACCAAAGAAAACATAAAGGGGGAAGACACCAACAAAGAAAGTGGCGACGAGCTTGGAAAAGTGGAGAGAGAGAGGTCGCAACCTATACCAGCAAAGGAAACTATCCAAGGAGGGAGCCACATCACAGAAGCAACAAGAGAGTTGTCCAAGGAGGAGTCTGCACCCTAAACCAGCAAGAGAAGCTGACCAAGGAGGCCACACCCTAATCAACAAGAGATTTTTCCAAAGAGGATGCACCCTAATCAACAGGAGAATCGTCCAAGGAGGTCGTGCCTTAACCAAAAATAAACCAGAAAATCAGATCCAAGATGGCTGCACTAAAAGCCAGCAAGAACTGTCCAAGGAGGCTGCAACAAATTTCAGACCAAAAGAATTGAACGAAGAGGAATGAATAATGAGTGAATGAAATGAGGGGAGAGGTCTCCTTTTATAGTTTTGGTAGGAGGTTAGGGTTAATTAAATTAACCCTATATTTAGGGTTAGATTAAACCCTAATAAAATAAACAATTTAAATAATTAATATTTTAATTCATAAAATATTAATTAGAATAGTCAACAAGTCAAGGTGTCTAACAAAGACCCAAACCACATAAACAATAAGGGGGATGTGGCCCAAGCAAGGGGAAGAAACAGGAACAAGACAAAGTCAAAGGGGGGTCTTCTTTAATGGAAAAATATCCACAAGGGTCTCATGATATAACTTATAAGCTCTTATCATCCCAGCATAATAGGAAGGTCAATGATGTGATCATGTCCTTCTTCTTAACTGCTCCTCGGTCTCATGGACCATCCCGGGAGAGAAGAAGATCACACATCATATATGCTTGGTACGTAACCAAGAAACTGCTTGGTACCAGAACATGATACCCCAGAACACATCTGGGGTCCCTAGATCAAAACTAGGGTCTTATCCACCAAGGTACACAGCCAAGGATCAATCCAAGCATGAGCAAGGATTCCCTAGAACACATCCAGGAGCCCTAGAACACATCTAGGGACTTATATCATCAAACTGATTGGTCCTTGACAAAGAATCCCAACAATACACTGGGGGCCCTCACTAGGGTCTTTTTCCATGGCTCTAACTGCTTGGTCCTAGACCAAGAACTCCAAGAGTGTATTGGGGGCCCTAGATCTCAGCTAGGGTCTTTTCCATCTTCTCAGAGAATGGCTCTTGCAGCTGCTTAATTTTAACACTCCCTTTTAGCAAGAGAGGCATTCTCAACAACACCAAGCTTGTCTCGAAAGTACACAAACTTTGTCAATGAAAAGGGCTTGGTCAAAATATCTGCAGTTTGTTCTGTTTTCGGAACATACTAAATATTGAGAATGTTCTTCTGCACCATGTCCCGAACATAGTGATATCTCATCTCAATGTGTTTCAATCTGTCATGAAACACATGATTCTCAGAGAGATTTATGCAGCTCTGGTTATCACAATGAATTACCGTGGGTTCCATCTTAACACTGAACAAATCTGAGAGTAGCTTTCTGAGCCACACTACTTCTCTACTGGAAGCACTTGCAACAATATATTTTTCCTCTGCAGTGATTTGGGCTATGGAGACTTACTTCCTGCTAGACTAGGATATCATAGCTAAACCCAAGCTTAAACAATATACATAAGTGCTCTTCCAGTCCACTGTACTTCCCATCCAATCTGAATCTGTATAACCATGAAGCATTACACCTCCACTGGAAATGTATCTGAGCCCATAGGCTATAGTACCTCAAACATATCTGAGAATATGCTTAGAAGCAACCATATGAATGTGTTTCGGTTCACACATGAACTGGTTGAGGGCATTCATTGCGTAAAAAAATGTCCGGTCTGGTGTGCACTAGATACATCAAGGACCCAATAATCTGAAAATATGCGGTAGGGTCTTCTGGATCTGAACCTGTAGCTTGATCATGTAACTTCTTCAGGTTAGAAATCATAGGTGTGGTCATGGACTTATAGTCCAACATCCCAAATCTGCGAAGCACATCAACTGCATACTCGCTTTATGAGAGAAAGATCTCACCACAATTTTGCCACACCTCTAAGCCAAGAAAATAATGCATAAGACCCAAGTCCTTCATTTCAAATTCTGTTGATAAATCCCTCTTAGTCAGATGTTCCTCTCCAATAAGGAACAAATCATTCACATATAAAACCAAGATAACAAGATGATTCTTCACAATCTTTATATAAAGATTATGATCTGTTATACTCTTGGAGAACCCAAGACTTTGAAGAAAAATGTCCATTCTTCCATACCAAGCTCTCGAAGCTTGTTTCAATCCATACAAGGATTTCTTGAGTTTGCAGACATAGGATTCTTTCCCATGAATCACAAAACCCTCAGGTTGCTTGATATAAACCTCTTGCTCAACTTCACCATTAAGAAAGGAAGTCTTAACATCCATTTGGTGAAGTTTCCAATAAAAACCTGAAGCAAGAGATATGATGATTTTGATAGATGTATACCTGGAAATAGGAACAAATATCTCATCATAATCAATTCCTTCTTTCTGAGAGAAGCCATGAGCCACAAATCTAGCTGTGAATTTTTCAACACTGCCATTTGCTGCATGCTTTATTTTGTAAATACATTTAGAGGTTATTACTGATTTTTCTTGATGTCTTGGGACCACTTCCCATACATCATTTTTCAATATTGACTCGTATTCTTCTATCATGGTATCCTTCCACACTTTATGTCTGGAAACCTCAACAAAAGTGAAAGGTTCTGAGTCAATCACAAGATTCAACTGAGCTATCAAACTTGAATATTTATTTGGTTTCTTTCTTTCTATGAAGGTACCTTTAGGTGCTGCGTGCTTTTCTTCTTCTTTTACAATTTCACGACACCATGTTGGCTTCCTTTTGATAGGAGGTTTCTCTAGGGGAAATTCAACATAATCCCTTATGGTATCCACTGAAGACTCTCTGGCCTCCTCCCTCTACTCATATGAAAGTGGTGAATCACATGGAAGTTATATGGAAAAACAAAAAGTGACTTCCTCATGGAAAGTCACATCTCTATTGACCTCTATGTACTTTCTCCCTCGTACATAGATTCGATATGCTTTTGAAGTCTCACTATACCCCACAAAAGTTCCTTTATTTCCAGAGGGATCTAACTTAGTCCTCTTTTATTTTGGTAATGAATGTAGACATGACTACCAAAAATTCTCAAATGGTCAACTGAAGGATTCTTACTGGTGAAGACTTCTTCTGGAGTTTTCTCTTCCAAGGCTTTATAAGGAAACTTGTTCTGAATATAGACTATCATGCTTCCAGCTTCATCCCAAAGAGACAACAAAATATTCTGATCATACATCATGGCTCTTCTTGCTTCACAAATTGTCATGTTCTTTCTTTCTGCAACCCCATTCCACTGAGGATTATAAGGCACAGTTAGCTCCATCTTAATTCTAGAAGCCCGAAAAATATCATCATACTTGTGGGAGTCAAACTCTTTTCCATTGTTTGTTTTGAAAAAATAGATATGTGTACTGTTGGCACAAGGGCAGACCCGGGATTCAACGCTACAACAACTCACTAACAAAACCCTAACTACCAACCCTTTCAGCAACACCTGTGAAGTAGATGAAGTCTCACCCGAGGTAGAGGCAGGGGTGGTTGCATGAATCAAGTCTCTGCAACCTTAGTTGGGACACAGATATGTGATTATGATACTTAATAGAGCACTTATCACCATCAATTATTCAATATGCAATCAATATCCATTTCGCTGATAAAATAGAGCTTCACAATATTCACACTGATTTAACGTATTCAAGCACTTAGCATAGGTAAAATAGATCAGATCTGGTAGATCAAACATTGAGCATATTCATATATATCAGATCTAACATTCTCACATATCATTGGCACTAAGCATAAGCAAATCTATCTAAACATCTCAAAGCACTAGAAAAAGGGGACATAAACACATTAAGACAAGAACAAAGCAAGACAACACAGTGTTTATGTCATTCACCTCCACCCTGGGGCTACATCCACCAACTCTTCTTCTTTATTAGCGTCTTCAATCAGTTACAAGCATAGAGCCATCAAAACCCTTCTCCGCATAGGACAGAAGATCTGCGCAGCTCGCTAGATCCTTCTTCCTTGTGTTACATCACAAAGCCTTCCACCGTCTATTACAACCACTTGCACTTATCTCTCCAAGTCTCTTACAGTCATGCACAAAGCACTTACAAGCCACAATTTCACTTAGCGTACATTCACATCACATAGATCTAGCACTTAGCTCCCTGACCCTTCTTACATTGCCTAGACATCTATTTATACATACAAAATAGGCCTAAGCATGGGTAAACCCAAAAATGACCCAAAAGTGGGCCGAGATCTCGTGATCTCTGCTTCGTCTTGCGCTCCTAATTCAACAGGCTATTGAAGTCCAAAATAGGTCAATATGATCAAGAATCTCCCAAAACTTGGTCAAGGGCCAACATGTACCTGTCTGATTCTCAACAAGATTCTTAAAATCTTGAAATTTACTGAAAGATTCATCTTTATTTTTTAGAAAATAAATCCAAATTTTACAAGAACAATCATCAATAAAAATGATATAATAAAGACAATCATTCATGAACGGAGCAGTCATAGGTCCAAAAAGATCAGAATGAATAAGATATAATATACCATTAGTTTTTCTATTACTGTGAGGGTAATCTTTCTTTGTATTTTTCCCAAGAGCACAACCTCTACATATACTATCATGCTCAAAATAAAAAAATGACATACCTTCTACGATCTTTTGCAAATCTGGGAGAGAATTATAGTTGATATATCCAAACCTTTTGTGCCATAGTTCGTAGGGGTTGATCATCTCATGAGATAATTCTTGAATAACTTGACAAATGACTTTGTAAAGTCCACCTTCTTTAGCTTTGATTGTCATGGATGAGCTCATACTTCCATTTGAGGGCCACATAAGAGCCTTTCCTTCGAATAAGGATACAAAGTAACATTTACTTTCTAGAACTACAACTCAGATAAGATTTTTCTTTAATCCATGAACATAAATAATTTCTTCAATATGAAATACATTACCTGACTGAAGCTGAAAAGATGTTAATCCAAATCCTTTGATGGCATAGGTTTCATTATCACCCAATTCAACTTTCACATTGAACTTATTATATCGATAGTTCACAAGGTTCTCTTTGAAGCCTGGCATGTGCCTGGAGTCCCTGTTGTCCACTAACCAAACTTCTTCCCATTTGGTGACAGTACTGGAGATAGCTGAAACAAGATAAATTTCTTTGCATTGTTCTCGTTCCTTAGTATCATCTCTTGTTCTCCTTATTTGAGGTTCTTCTTCCTTATTTGCAACTGAAGCAAGGAACCTGCCTTTCCATTTCTGCTGTGAAGGAGGGTTCCCGCAGTCTTTTGCATAATGACCTAGCCTTTTACAATTAAAGCATATTACTTTATACAAATGAGAGTGAAAGTGAGATTTCTTACCTTGGGGTTTCTTACCTTTGACTTTGTGCTGAGGAAACTTCTTCCATATCTTGGCTTTGACTGAAAGAGCATGGTCTTTCACCATTGAGGGTTCATTTTTGCTTTTAATTCTACCCTCTTCTTCTAGGAAATCATGCCATAATCTCTCGAAGTTGGGTTGAACTTCTCTTCCATTGAACGATGAGAGAAATTTCTCCCATGATTCAGGAAGACCATATACTGTTGTTTTTACAAGGTCATCATCATCCACTACAACTCCAATTGCTTCAAGCTCATCTCTTGTTTGAGAAATTTTGGAAAAGAAGGCAGAGATAGTTTCATCCTTTCCCATATTTAATGTATGTAGTTGTTTCTTCAAAATCCTCTTCTGATTTGGGGCCTTCTTTTCATATAGATTTTCTAGGGCATCAAAACATTCCTTAGTTGTCCTTAGATGAGAAAAAAGAGGCATCATGCTGCCTTTAACTGAGTAAAAAATGACCCTCTTGGCTTTGTCCTGCCTCTTCTTATATGTTTCTCTTCCTGCATATGAAGTAGGTTCTTCCATCACCCTGGTAACTATGTCATCCAAGTCACCTTCTTCTAGGATATTAAAAACCCTAGCCTTCGAGAAATTGAAGTTTGAAGCCCCTTCAAGCCTATCTTCTGCTTTGACTAAAGATGAAGCCATACTGAAAACCAGATATGATATAAAACAAGATTGTTGTTGATCTTCAAAACAAACCCTTAGGTGAAGATCTATGAAGGCTCAAAAGTCTTCCACAATTGAGCTCTTTTCACTCCCTAATCTCTGATCTCATGTTAGAAATTAAGGGAAAACTAGAAACAAAAATATCCTTTTAAATTTTATTTACTACTGTAGTTTTGGATCAACAATATTTTCAAAAATCCTGATGTAAACAAATAATAGAAATAATACAATGGATCTGACCATTACCTTAACAAAAACAAGGAACATATATGAACATTACCTTAGCAAAAACAAAGAGCAGATTTACTTGATGACCTTGCAATTGTCCTATTTTTTATATGCTCAGAAAAAGATTTAAGGATCATTGATCAAACCCTCAGGGGTAGATCTCATCATGATCTTGTGAACAATTTTTCCAGGAAGAACTTAGGGAGATATCAGAAAAAAAAACAGCATACCAAACATCAAAAGTAAGGCTGAAACAAAAGCCCCACTACCCAATCTAGAGGCTGAAACAAAACCACTAACAACCCTAAAAAAATTATTTCCAAGAAGAGGGATTGTCACATCAATAGGTAGTGTTTTGGTATCAGATTTAGGTCTATATCAACAAACCCTAAAGGTTGTATACTAGGTACCATGCATAGGTTATAGCGGCAACAGAAAGATGTCAACAACAAACTAGAAAAGACACAATGGCATCAACAGGTGGCACCAGTGGTAACATAAAGGGGGAAGACACCAACAAAAACGGTGGTGGTAGGCTTGGAAAAGTGGAGAGAGAGACCCTGACCTATACCAACAAAGGAAATTGTCCAAGGAGGGAGCCACATCACAAAACTAGCAAGAGAGTTGTCCAAGGAGGAGTCTGCACCTAAACCAACAAGAGAAACTGACCAAGGAGGCCACACCCTAATCAACAAGAGGTGTTTCCAAAGAGACCACACCTTAATCAACATGAGGACTATCCAAGGAGGCCATGTCTTAACCAAAAAATAACTAGAAAATTAGATCCAAGAGGGCCTCACTACAAGCGAGCAAGAACTGTCCAAGGAGGCCACAACAAAGTTTAGACCAAAAGAATTGAAAGAAGATGAATGAATAATGAGTGAATGAAATGAGGGGAGATATTTCCTTTTATAGTTTTGGTAGGAGGTTAGGGTTAATTAAATTAAACCTATATTTAAGGTTAGATTAAACTCTAATAAATAAACAATTTAAATAATTAATATTTTAATTCATAAAATATTAATTAGAATAGTCAACAAGTGAAGGTGGCTAGCAAAGACCCAAACCACATAAACAATAAGGGGGACGTGGCTCAAAGAAGGGAAAGAAATAGTAACAAGACAAAGTCAAAGGGGGGTCTTCTTTAATGGAAAAATGTCCACAAGGGTATCATGATATAACTTGTAATATTTTATCATCCGAGAATAAGAGGAAGGTCAATGATGTGATCCTGTCCTTCTTCTTAACTGCTCCTAGGTCTCATGGACCATCCCAAGAGAGAAGAAGATTACACATCATCTTTGCTTGGTACTTAACCAAGAAACTGCCTAGTCCCAAAATAGGATACCCTAGAATACATCTGGAGGCCCCCGATCACAACTAGGGTCTTATCCACCAAGGTACACAACCAAGGATCAATCCAAGCATGAGCAAGGATTCCTTGGAACACATCCAGGGGTCCTATAACACATCTAGGGAATTATATCATCAAATTACTTGGTCATTGACCAAGAACCCCAAAAATACACTGGGGGCCCTCACTAGGGTCTTTTTCCATCCATCCTCCCAGAGAATGGCTCTTGCAGCTGCTTAATTTTAACAATAGTGACACAATTCTAGGTTCTCCATGGATGGAAACATTGGATACTTTCATCTTAAATAGGAGGATTTTTTTTTTTTTTTCGTTCTATTATAAGAAGCAAAATATAACACTGCAGGTTGTCACAATGAAGATATATTAAAAAGATCCAAAATTAGAAGACCTTAAAGGAATTTCAAAGGTGATCATTAAGGATAATCAAAAGACACTACAAAAGATGAAAGATGAATTTGATAAGGTTGTCATTAATAAAGACAAAAGGTTTCTTTCTTAAAAGAGAATAATCAAAGTTTACTCACAGGAATTAAGAAATTAAAGAGTGATAAGAAGTCACTACATAACAAGTTAGAGCAACTTATCAACAAGGAAACATTGGTTGATAGAGAGACAATGATTGCACCTACGGAACTAGAGAAATCTTCAGATTTAAAAACCCCAGTTTTGGGTAAAGGAATTAATTAGACCCAATCAAACTTACTACTCAAAAGGATGCAAATCCAACTGATGTAAAGAGGTCTTCAAATGTCAAATTACAAAAAATACAGAGGTATGAAGAATACTCAATTCGAAAAGGTAATCAAGAAAAAGATACAAGTATAAGAAGTAAAGATCAAGTTGCAAGGACACCTTATCGACATCCTAATCACAAAAGTCGATACTTCAACCAATAAATGTATCAATGGAAACAAATGACCGATATTCCAAAGAATATTACTTCCAGTACAAGTGGTGCTCAAAGTAGAATCTATCATGGGAATCGAAATACATCAAGTTTTTTCCAATAACCCTATAAACGCACAGTTCCATAGAAGATCGAATTAGGGTGGGTAGATTGTTTTACAATTCGACAGTTTTTCTCAGCACTTAAAATATCCTATCGTCTCAGGTTCTCAACAATCACTAACTCAAGAATGAAGAATTAGAAGACAATATTACAAGACAAAGCAAGAGATAATTCTTCCATAAGTCTACTTTGAGGAAAAAACATTTTTAAGGGGAAGGCAATGTAACACACACACACACATACACACACAGACACACATATTAACGAAAGGGAAAGAGGCGTACCTTTTCACTTCATGGCCAATAAATGCCTATATGTATACCTCCATGAGGGTCATTGTTCTAATCTTATCTCATTATGCATAATATTATTCAGACTATCCTATATGGATTTTTGTTATTTTTTCTATTTACATTAGACGTTTCCTTGGCAGATGAACCATTTGTCACATAAACATTGGTGGTCTTAGAGGAGTTGCAATGTTGTATCAACACAATCCACATGCAAGTCCCAAATTTTAATGTAGAAAAATAAATAATGAATGAATATAAACAAAAAACTATGTAGGAAGGGTCAAAAGATATTCATCATGAGGCTATAAAAGGTGGATGGAGCATTCCAAAGTCCAAAGGGAATGATCTAAAAATGAAGAAGACTTGTATTCTTGAAAATATTTGCAAGTTAAATTTTATGTGTTAAAATGCAAATGGATCAAATTTGCAACACAACTTTAATAGGATTTACTCATTCAAGATGCATATAAACAACAGCAAAAGAAGTGAATAGAAAACACATAACACAACAAATGATAAAGGAGTTCACCCCTCTCTTGGGCTACATCTCCTGGTCCAGCTTCCAATGGATCATTTGTATTATTTTCTCAAAGTGCTAAAAAAATGTGCTTTACAATGCTCAAATTGCCAAATAGACTGCTCCAATGGCTTCAGAACATCCAGAAACCCCTAGCTGGGCTTTTTCGACACCTCGTTTGGCCAAAAATTGAAGAAGTTAGGCTTCCTGGAAGTCTCCCCTTCAAACTTGTTGTCTCTGCATCTACAAAATGCACCCTTGTTGGTTCAACCTAGCCCACACGCATATTTAAGCGTAGAAACTTAGCACCGGATGCAACCGCGCGAACCGTGCAAACTGTAGGATAGTTATAGGCACACCTAGCCCCTAACCGTCAAGGGCAAGGTCATATGACCCATGTGACCACGCGCAAGTATAAACATAGGCTCTCGTTCCACAAGCCAATGGTCAAAGGAAAAATAGCGGGTCATTTTTATAACCGTTGGAACAAAACACAACCGCGCATGTGCCAAATGGTATAGCATTGGGTCATATGTAACATAATGTGCGACCAAGGGCTGGGGCTAAGCCCCAGCCTGGTCGCACCCCAAACTATACACATATGCAAACTTTTATACATATTTTGCCATATATATAACAAGGAACAACCAGTGGCACACCGGTTAGCGGCTCTTCTCAAGTCTCTCCCCCCTGCCCGGAGGTCGGGGGGTCGACTCCAGCCAACGACATAATTTTAAACCAATAGATATATGACACGTGGTGGCCATTGATTGGGCCACGTGTCGTCATCTCGTTCGCTACAAACATGCCATGTCACATGCCAATTGTTTAAATAACTACCTCCCATGTGTCGTATGACCTGCCACATCAGCGTCCGTACGGACTGTACAAACTGTACAATCAGCACCCCTTTTTTTTGCCTATTTGTCATTTTGAATAGAACGTGATATATCTCACTCCCGACGTCCGTTTGAACCCAAACAATTTGTGTTGGGTTCGTAATGATGAGGCCTATGCTCTCATTCAATTTGAAGAGATTCCGAACACTTTGAATTTTTGAGCAAAATTTGATCCCCTAGATCACACCTCCCATTGGAAATCTTTTGGACCTCCAAAAGACTATTTTTAGTGTATCTGAAGATGAGGGTATAGCTCCCTCACCTTTACAACCTCAATCCACTTGGCTTTGCTTGGATTTGTACCTTTAAGACCAACTCGAAGATAC
>ML791850.1:895635-922030 GCA_009831015.1 Picea engelmannii
CACATAAGATATACACAGAGACAGATTTTCACGAGGAAACCCATAAAGGGAGAAAACATCTTCTTCTTCGAAATGATAGGCAGTCTTTTAAGTTCTGTACATCATCTATAATTGAGCACCAACTCAATGTGAGGCTACTACCTCTGTTTTACAAGCTCCAACTTTTTTGAGAGCACCAACTCGTTGGTTTCTCTAGCACCCACTAGAAGGAAGCACTAACTCCCTGAGTGTTCCAACACTGACTGGATGGAAGCACCTACTTCCACTTATACAAGCACCAACTTGTTTGAGAGAACCAACTCTCTGGTTTCTCTAACATCCACTAGAAAGAATCACCAACTCCCTAAGTGTTCCAGCACCAACTGGATGGAAGCACCAACTTCCAGTTACACAGGCTCCAACCTGTATAACAGAGAACACTTGTTCTCCCTTGCACCACCTTGCCACCCTGGTTTCTCTGGTTGCAACCAGATGGAAGCTACAACTCCCTGTGTTCAAGCACCCACCTGAACCTCCGAGGACAACAGTCCTCCCTAGCACCTCCCAACCACCCTGAAATATAAAACTTTGCTTTCTGTGAATTTATTATAGTGATTCAATAATTTTCATTTTCTTACCAGGCTTATCACTGTTCAGCTATGTCGCTCTGCTCTGCCTGCATGAATGTCTCCCTTCTTGCATCCTCTTTAGATTTTTTATCTTATCCTCTGTCTCAGCATGCACACCTTGGATTTATCTTCTTCTCACAGATGTGCATCTTTGATATGTGCACTTTCTTCTCTCTTCCACTATTCTGTTATAATTAGCTTCTGTTCCTCATCTCTGTGTTTTCTTTCCACTGCGCATACTGTAATTTTACCTTTCTACAGTTCAATTCATTTTTCACTCCACACAGCCACACGCGCACAGTCACAGCATATATCTTTTATCCACTTCCTCTTGGGTTACACCTCGAATCTTCTTGGGAAAAAATGCCTCAGCAACTGAATCGCCAACCGTCCAAGAACCATGATTTGGTTCTGCTAACTGAATTGTAATTGAACAATTAATCATAAATATCAATAATAGCCCTTTGATCAGATGCTCAAATAACCAGTGCCATTGGATTAAATCCACAGGGTCTTGCATTTATTTCGCCATTTCGCATTTTGACATTTCGGCATTTCGACATTCCTGTGGTGAAGAGTCTCGACTCTTCATGTTATGATCATTGAAAAGGAGCTTAGATTGGTGTTATCTCCTCCCTCTCACATGAACATTGATGGTGACCACAGCCTACACCAAAAGGTGTTTTTCGCATTTTGGCATTTCGACATTCCTATGGTGAAGTGTTTCGACACTCCTACTCCTGGTATCTGAAACCTACACCAAAAGTTGTTTTTCGCATTTTGACATTTTTGCATTCCTGTGGTGAAGTGTTTTGACACTCCAACTCCCGGTATCTGAAACTCCAAAATGGAGTCAGATCAACGGTCCGGTATTTCGTCATTTCGCATTTCGGCATTTCTGTGATGAAGTGTTTCGACACTTCCAACTCCCGGTATCCGAAACTCCAAAATGGAGTCAGATCAACGGTCTGGTATTTCGGCATTTCACATTTCGACGTTTCAACATTTCTGTGATAAAGTGTTTCGACACTTCCAACTCCCGGTATCCGAAACTCCGAAATGAAGTCAGATCAACGGTCTGGTATTTCAGCATTTCGCATTTCGGCATTTCTTTGATGAAGTGTTTCGACACTTCCAACTCCCGGTATCCGAAACTCTGAAATAGAGTTTAGCTTCTAATACCCGAAATGGAGTTTAGCTTCTGATCTTGCCATGCGATCATGGTTGTGCTGCTAGTCATGATCTTTGCCATCAATGAAAAACACGCATACTCTACCTTTGTCTAAAAACATGCCAACAGTCTCCCGCTTTGGCATTGATGGCAACCCCTTGAAGAACATCCAATTATACCACTGTAGCATCTTTGAAATTACCACACTTTCTCCCCCTTTGACATCAATGTCAAAGAAGAGACACGCTCCCCCTGAGTTGTTGCAGTACATACTCCCCCTGTCAACTATGAGAAGCTTAGAAATACAACATATATTCAATAAGTACGCCCCCTGACCAGGTGAACAGATTAGACGAAAGAAGTTATAACCCCCAACTTTTGATGAAGATATCCAAAAGGGGTCGTTGCTAACGGCTTAGTAAAGATATCAACTATCTGTTCTGTGGAAGGAATATAATTCACCTGAACAATTCTGTTTGTAACTTGTTCTCTGAGAAAATGGTATTTTATTTGTATGTGCTTAGATTTTGAATGAAGTACATGATTCTTAGAGAGACTGATGGCACTGGTGTTATCACAGTGAAGTGGAATGGGATCAGTGTAAGTTACCTTCAAATCTACAAGAGTTTGTATCATCCATAAAATCTAAGTGCAACAAGTAGCAACAACAATGTACTCTGCTTATGTAGTTGATAAGGAAATAGATCCTTTATTTTTACTAAGCCATGCTACTAATGAGTCACCCAGGAAGAATGCTCCTTCACTGGTGCTTTTTCTCTCATCAATACAGTTTGCCCAATCTTCATTTGAATAAGCAGTTAACTGAAAATTTTGATTTCTGGGATACCACAGACCATAAGTCATTGTTCCATTCAAGTATTTGAATATCCTTGTGACAGCTACCAAGTGACTTTGTTTAGGAGCTGACTGATAACGATCTACCATTCCAACAGCTTGCATTATATCAGGACGGGATGTTGTGATGTACAGAAGACTGCCTATCATTGATCGGTATGTGCTTTGATCAACATCGGGTGACATATCATCTTTACTAAGCTTGCAACCAACCACCATAGGTGTACTAACATGAGAGGAATCCTCCATCTGAAATTTCTTCAACATCTCTTTCAAATATTTTTCTTGAGATATAAAAATTCTTGCAGAACTCTGTTTTACTTGTAAGCCAAGAAAATATGACAGTTCTCCTATCAAGGACATCTCAAACTCTTTTTGCATAGAGTTAGCAAACCATTGGATAGATGATTCATTAGTACAACCAAAAATAATATCATCTACATAAACCAAAACAACTAGTAAATTATCACCTTTAGACTTAATGTAGAGATTGTTGTCAACAGTACCTTTCTTGAACCCTTTGTCTTGTAAAAATTTGTCCAATCTATAATACCAAGCTCGTGGTGCTTGTTTAAGTCCATATAAGGCCTTCTTTAGCTTGCAAACATAATTAGGATTATTTGTCAATGAGACTCCTTCAGGTTGCTCCATATATACTTCTTCCTCTAGATCTCCATTAAGAAAAGATGACTTAACATCCATTTGATACACTTTAAAGTTCTTATGGCATGAATATGCAAGGAACATTCTGATGGCCTCCAATCTTGCCACTGGTGCAAAAGTTTCATCAAAGTCCTGGCCTTCAACTTGTGAAAACCCTTTATAGACTAATTTAGCTTTATTTCTAACAACTTGTCCTTTTTCATTCATTTTATTTTTGAACACCCATTTGGAACCTATTACATTCTTATCTTCAGGTCTAGGGACAAGCTCCCATGTATTGTGCTTCTCAATCTGATTAAGCTCTTCATTCATTTCTCTAATCCAATCATCATGATGGCTAGCTTCATCAAAAATTTTAGGTTCAGTCATAGATAAAAAAGCAACATGAGATTGTTCTGAGTCTTTAATCAATTTCCTTCTTGTCTGAACTCCTTTATTTATATCTCCAATTATCTGATTTTCAGGATGATTCTTTCTAACTATTTTGAGAGTTGATTTTGCTTCTTTCTGCTGATTTGTGTCAGCCGGAGTATTCGTATCTTCATCTGATTCAGATTCTTCCCTTTCTAATCCTTGGACCTATTCATCTTCATCTTCAACTATATCTTTTGTGCTTGGTTCAACACTGCTTACATTTCTGACCGGGATTTCATCATCAACTTTTATGTCTATACAATCAACCAGTTTATGTAGTCTCTTATTGTAACATATGTACCCTTTACTATTTGTAGCATAACCCAAGAAGATACGTTCATCAGCCCTGTCATCATATTTGTCAATATTTTCATCATTGTTCTTGATATAACATTTACTCCCAAAGACTTTAAAATGTTTGATTGAAGCAAGTCTTCCAAACCATAGTTCATAAGGAGTCTTTTCACTGTGTGGCCTAAGATGATCTTTGTTAAGGATATGAATGGTTGTATGAATTGCTTCTACCCAATATGTTTGAGGTATGTTCCTTTCATTCATCATTGATCTTGCCATTTGTTGTACTTATCTATTCTGCCTCTCAACAACTCCATTTTGCCGTGGAGTCCTTGGAATTGTGTACTCTCTTTTGATCCCATGTTTATCATAGAATTCTTTGAAGTTCCATGAACTAAACTCTCCTCCTCTATCAGACCTTACTACCTTTAATCTTTTTCCTGTTTGATTCTCATTCAGAGCCTTAAACACTTTGAATTTTTCAAATGCTTCATATTTTTCCTTCAAAGAGGCAACCCATGTTAGTCTAGAATAATCATCAATAATAAACATAAAATAATTTTCTTTTCCTATACCTTCTTTCCTTGATGGTCCACATAAATCCATATGTACTAACTAGAGAGGTTTTTCTGTTGAAGGAAAGTTTTTAGATTTGAACTGAGTGCGAGTAAGCTTTCCTATCTGGCAGGGTTTACAAACAGAGTCGTATGGTTTTGATATCTTTGGAAGATCTTTTACTGCCCCATTGTTTCTGAGCTTGATTATATGATCAAAATTTAGGTGTCCAAGTCTCCTATTCCACAACCAACTTTCATCATACTTACTTAAGTGGCATTCTTCTTTTTCTTCTTTTAACACATAGACATTGTTTTCTGTTCTTATCCCTTTTGCAACTATTTGTCCTGAATTCACCGATTTTATTCTATAGTCTTTAGAGGTAAAAATGACTTCACATCCTCGGTCAAAGAATTGAATGACACTAAGCATATTATGTTTTAGACCTTATACAAACAACACATCTTGAGATTTCCCTTTGTCATTACTCAAACTTACCATTCCTTTACCTTTTATTTTTCCCGGTGCATCATTTCCAAAAGTTGCATTCCCTGATTTGCTTTCACTTAAAGTTAGAAACTTACTTTTGTCTCCAGTCATATGTTTGGAACATCCACTGTCAATATACCAGGGATTCTTGTCTTTGGGCTGATAACACTAGTCCACACTTGTCATCTGCTTTCTTCTTCCAAACCTTGACATTTTCAGCAGTGGGGATCAAATCTGGCTTGTAATTCCTTAAGCGACAATCTGCATCTTTATGTCCATAGTTATGACAGATGTAACATTCTGGTTCACTAAATAGAAGATCATAGCGATTGTTATGCTCATAAATATTGTTATGTTTAACCTGCGTCCTTTTCCCAGCCATCCCATGATTTATAGTCTGAGGTTGTTTGTTACTTGGTTGTCTCGATCTTTGTTGTGGAAGATGGTTATTCGTTGAATATCTTGATTGTTCATATCTAAATATTAAAGAATAGTTTATAGCTTTGTGACCAAAATTATAGCAGAAAAAACAAAAACCATAGAAAAAACCTTTGTACCTTGAAAAAGTTTGTCTTCTTTGAGGAGGTCGATTTATTTCATGCCGATAATCTCTCTGATCTATAGATTTGGTTCTGGTACTTTTTATTTCATTCCTTCTTGGTGGCTGATTTTCTTTCTTTGTTTCTGCAGAGTGACTGTTGTCAATGTTTAAGGATTTGACAAACTTGATAGGTTCTGTATTACTTGGATGATCACTACTTGATCCTTCTTCATACCCCAATCCAACTTTCAACTTTGGGTTTCTTTGCTGATTTAGAATGGAGATTGATCCTTCTAAGGCTTTAATACTTGGCAGATTTTGGTGATACAATCCCTTAAACTTCTCCATTTCTTTTTTGGTTTTTACTATCTCTTCTTCTAAGGCTTCACACCTCACTTTATTCTCTGACAACTGTTGTTTCAGTATGTCTTCTATTTTCTTTGCCTCTTCTAACTCCACTTTTAGTAGAGAAAAGTGTTCATCAGGTTTTTCACCATTCATTTTAAACTGCTTCAACAATTGTTTTTGTTTTCTCTTCTTACATCCGAGTCTGTCAATTTCTTCCAAAGCACTGATTAATTCACCTTCCATATCCACCACATCTTCTTCATCATCCATTTCACCTCCTTTGTGTTCATCATCAATATCTCCCATAGCCATAAGCATAAAATCATTCACTTTGTCTTCACATGATGAATCACTATCTATGTCTTCTGAGGAATTGTCATTATTTGCACACAGACTTTTCTTCTTACTATATTTCTTGAATTTGTACTTCTTTTCATCATCAGAGTTTTGATCCTTTTTCTGATGGGGACACTTAGATGCAAAATGACCTATCTTACCACAGTTAAAACATTTGAAGGGAAGCTTGCCTTGATATTTTCCTATTCCTTTCTTTAACCTTCTCACAAATTTTGCCTCAATATCATCTAAATCTGAATCAATATTCTTGTCTTCTTTAAAAGATGCTTCTCTAGTAATGGATTTATATTTGTTGGTTCTAATTTCATATGTAGTTAAAGTTCCTAGGAGTTGATCAATGGACATAGTTTTAAGATCATTTAGTTCTTCTATTGCAGAGACTTTTGGATTAAATTTATCAAGCAAAGATCTTAAAATCTTCTAAACTAAAATTGATTCTTCAAACTTCTCACCAAGATCCTTCATGGAATTCACAAGTTATTCAACTCTTAAAAAATACTCGCTAACTGTTTCATCTTCATTCATCTTTAGTTGTTCAAACTTCAACCTAAATGTTTGAAGTTTGTCATCTTTTACTTTCTCATTTCCTTCATAGCTGCTAATAAGTTTATCCCACATTTCTTTGGCAGTTTGAAGATACATCACCGTTACAAACTCGGATTCTGCAAGTCCATTCAAGATAGCATTCATTCCCTTAGAATTAAAGCTAAATTCTAACTTATCATCCTTGGAAGCTAGCACAATAGGCTTTATGTATCCAATCTCTACTACATCCCAAACATCGGCACCTAAGGCCATTAGGTATGTTCTCATTCTAACCTTCCAAAAGGAAAAATTTGTTCCATCAAATAGAGGAGGCTTACTGGTTGAAGTCCCTTCACGACTTGTCATGTTTAAGCTTACAGATCTACCTTTAAATAAAAGGAACTCGTTCTGATACAAATTGTTGAAATTACTAAGACAACTGAGAGGGGGGGGGTGAATCAGTTGTTATTGTGCTTAAACAATTTTAAGTCTATTAAAACATTATTAATCTTTCTTCAAGTGATCATAAATATTATACAACATATGGAAAACATAAATAATGAGCATCATTCACACATAAGATATACACAAAGACATATTTTCATGAGGAAACCCATAAAGGGAGAAAACCTCTTCTTCCTCGAAATGATAGGCAGTCTTTTAAGTTCTATACATCATCTATAATTGAGCACCAACTCAATGTGAGGCTACTACCTCTATTTTACAAGCTCCAACTTGTTTGAGAGCACCAACTCTCTAGTTTCTCTAACACCCACTGGAAGGAAGCACCGACTCCCTGAGTGTTCCAACACCGACTAGATGGAAGCACCTACTTCCACTTATACAAGCACCAACTTGTTTGAGAGCACCAACTCTCTGGTTTCTCTAGCACCCACTAGAAGGAAGCACCAACTCCCTGAGTGTTCCAGCACCAACTAGATGGAATCACCAAATTCCAGTTACACAGGCTCCAACCTGTATAACATAGAACACTTGTTCTCCCTTGCACCACCCTGCCACCCTGGTTTCTCTTGCTACAACCAGATGGAAGCTACAAATCCCTGTGCTCAAGCACCCACTTAAACCTTTGAGGAAAACAGTCCTCCCTAGCACCTCCCAACCACCTTAAAATATAAAAATTTGCTTTCTGTGAATTTATTACAGTGATTCAATAGTTTTCATTTGCTTACTAGGCTTATCACTGTTCAGCTATGCCGCTCTTCTCTGCTTGCATCAGTGTCTCCCTTCTTGCATCCTCTTCATCTTTTTGATCTTATCCTCTGTCTCAGTATGCACACCTTGGATTTATCTTCTTCTCACAGATATGCATCCTTGATATTTGCACTTTCTTCTCTCTTCCACTATTCTGGTATATTCAGCTTTTGTTCCTCATCTATGTGTTTTCTTTCTACAACGCATACTATAATTTTACCTTTCTACGGATCAATTCATTTTTCACTCTGCATAGCCACATGTGCACAGTCACAGTGTATATCTTTTATCCACTTCCTCTTGGGTTACACCTCGAATCTTCTTGGGAAAAAACGCCTCAGCAACTGAATTGCCAACCGTCCAAGAACCATGATTCGGTTCTGCTAACTGAATCGTAACTGAATAGTTAATCATAAAGATCAACAATATCCTTTTGATCAGATGCTCAAATGACCAGCACCGTTGGATTAAATCCACAAGGTCTTGCGTTTATTTCGCCATTTTTCATTTCGACATTTCGACATTTCGACATTCTTGTGGTGAAGAGTCTCAACTCTTCATGTTACGATCACCGAAAAGGAGCTTATCTTGGTGTTATCTCCTCCCTCTCACATGACCACTGACGGTGACCACAGCCTACACCAAAAGGTGTTTTTTGCATTTGGGCATTTCGACATTCCTGTGGTGAAGTGTTTTGACACTCCAACTCCTGGTATCTGAAACTCTGAAATGGAGTCAGATCAATGGTCCGATATTTTGTCGTTTCACATTTTGGCATTTTGGCATTTCTGTGATGAAGTGTTTCGACACTTCCAACTCCTGGTATCCAAAACTCTGAAATGGATTCAGATCAACGGTCTGGTATTTCGGCGTTTCCGCATTTCTATGATGAAGTGTTTCGACACTTCCAACTCCCGATATACGAAAATCTGAAATGGAGTCAGATCAACAGTCCGATATTTTAGCGTTTCGCATTTCGGCATTTCAGCATTTCTGTGATTAATTGTTTCGACACTTCCAACTCCCGGTATCTGAAACTCCGAAATAGAGTTTATCTTTTGATACCTGAAATGGAGTTTAGCTTTTGATATTGCCATGCGATCATCATTGTGTTGTTGGTCATGATATTTTCCATCAATGACAAACACGCATACTCTGCCTCTGTCTGAAAACATGCCAATAGAGGTAATGTGTTAAATATTGAGAACAGGGAAAGACAAAAGGATAGAATAAAGGGCTCAGGGAACTGCGGGAATTCTAGGAAGGGCAGATCCAAATCTAGACATGGAAATATAGGTTGCTATAATTATGGAAAGAAAGAACATCTGAAGAAAGACTACAGAGCTCCAAAGAAACAAAGAGATGGAAAACAAGAGAAAAATCAGGAAGCAAATGTAACGGGTGATGTGTTACAAGGTGCTTTGATTCTTTCTGTAGATAATGTTTCTGAGTCTTGGGTAGTAGATTAAGGGGCTTTATTTCATGCCATACCCCATAGGAAACATTTTCTAGATTATGTTCAAGATGATTTTGTACAGGTTCATTTGGGTGGTGATGCACCATGCAAAATTGTTGGAATGGGAAAGGTAAAAATAAAGTAAAGGAATGGAAACCAATTGTTGTTGAAAGAGGTAAGACATGTTCCATATCTAAGGAAAAATCTAATTTCAACAATGTATCTAGGAAGTGAAGGTTGTATATCCATATTTATATATAAGGTGTGGAAGGTCACCAAAGGATCACTTGCAATAGAAAAAGGAGAGAAGGTAGGTACATTGTATTTATGTACTGACAATACTGACTCTTCTATCTCTTTAGCTTCTATAGGAGTGGATACAACACTGTGGCATCATAGGCTTGGACACATGAGTGAGAAGGGGATGCAAATACTTCACAAAAGAAATTTGCTTCCAGTTCTTAAACAAATTGATTTGGATTTATGTGAGAATTGTGTTTATGGAAAACATAAGAGAGTCATATTTCTTAGAGTCAGAAAAGAAAAGAAGAGTGAAAGGTTAGAGCTTGTGCATACAGATGTATGGGGACCAAATCAGGTATCATATCTTGGTGTCTCTCGTTATTATGTTACTTTTATTGATGATGCAACTAGAAAAACTTGGGTTTATTGCATTTGACAAATATTTGATTCTTTTGATACTTTTAAGAAATGGAAAGCTTTGGTTGAGAATGAGACAGGAAAAAGGTTGAAGTGTCTCAGATAAAAAAATGGAGGTGAACATTGCAAGAAGGAGTTTTATGATTACTGTTCATACCATGGGATTCGTAGAGAGAAGACAGTTCCAGGAACACCATAAGAAAATGGTGTGTCAAAAAGGATGAAGAGGATAATCATGGAGCGTGCAAGGAGTATGAGATTGCATGCTGGTTTGCCCTTACGGTTCTGGGAAGATGCTATATATATTATTGTTTACTTAATAAACAGATGACCTTCAATCTCTTTGGATGGTGGAATTCCATAGGAGGCATGGATAGGTAAAAAGGTAAACTATTCTTTTTTGAATACTTTCGCTTTTGAAGCATTTTTCCATATTTATAAATAAAATAGAACAAAGCTTGAGGAAAAATCCAAGAAGTGTACTTTTATTGGATACGATGTTAATGATTTTGGTTATTGCTTATGGGATTATGAAAATCACAAAATCATTAGGAGTAGAGATGTCATATTCAATGAAAAGGTCATGTACAAAGATCAATTTCAGAGAAAGATACAAGAAAAAGAAAAACCAAAATACACAGTGCTTGATGAGATCACTGAAAATAAATTCCAAATGGACCAGAAAATCAAAATGTACAACAACAAGAGAAACAAGTACCTCAAACTACTGCAAGTGTTGATAGAATATCTACCAGGTTAAGTAGAACCCCTGAACGATACTCTCCTTCATTGTATTATTTATTGTTGATTGATTTTGGTGAACCAGAATGTTATGAAGAGGCAATGCAGGTAGACATTAAAAAGAAGTGGGGGAAAGGCATGAAAGAGGAAATGGATTCCATGGTAAATAACCATACTTGGGATTTGGTTCAGTTTCCTGCAGGAAAAAGAGCATTACAAAATAAATGGGTTTATAAGTTGAAGGAAGAAGATGGAGGCAAAAAGAGGTACAAGGATAGACTTGTTGTAAATGGGTTTGCACACAAGAAAGGTATAGTCTTGTGGTAGTAGAAGATTTGCATCTTGAACAATTAGATGTAAAAACAACTCTTCTCCATGGGGATTTGGAGGAAGAGATTTATATGCAACAACCATAGGGGTATGAGGTCAAAGGGAAGGATAATTTGGTATGCGAGTTGAAGGAGAGTTTGTATGGCCTAAAGAAAGCTCCAAGGCAGTGGTATTTGAAATTTGACAGGTTTATGACAGAACAAGGTTATAGTAGATGTCATTCTGATCACTGTATTTATTTTAAAAGGCTAGAAAATAGAAGCTATATTATATTACTATTGTATGTAGATGACATGCTTGTTGCATGGTCTAATATGCAGGATATAAATGTGCTCAAGAATAAATTATCTAATTCATTTGCGATGAAGGATTTGGGTGTTGCGAAGAAAATCCTTGGTATGAGAATAACAAGAGAAAGGAAAAATCACAAATTGACATTGTCTCAGGGTGAGTACATAGAGAAGGTGTTGGAGAGGTTTAGAATGAAAAATGAAAAACTAGTTAGTACACCTTTGGCCAAACATTTCAAATTAACTAAGGAAACGTGTCCCAAGACACAGGAGGAGATAGAATACATGTCCAGGGTCCCTTATTCATCAGCAGTTGGAGGCTTGATGTATGTGATGGTTTGCACAAGGCCAGATATTTCACATGCAATGGGAGTTGTGAGCAGGTATATGAACAATCTAGGTAAAGAACAATGGGAGGAAGTAAAGTGGATTCTCAGGAATTTGAGAGGTACTGCTACTCATGAATTATGTTTTGGAGGTTCATACACTATTCTATAGAGATATGTTGATTCATATATGGCAGGTGATAAAGATAGTAGGAGGAGCACCACAGGGTATGTTTTTACTATAGATGGAACAATAGTAAGTTGGATTTCAAAACTACAAAAGGTTGTTGCACTTTCAAGAACATAAGCAGAGTATGTTGTTGCTACAGAGGTTAGTAAAGAAATGATTTGGTTACAGAGGTTTATGGAGGAACCACGAAAGAAGAAGGAGAATAGTAGGTTGTATTGTGACAGTGAGAGTGAATTTCATATTGCAAAGAACTCAGCCTTCCATTCGAATACTAAGCATATACAATTCATGTACCATTTCATACAATCCATCTTGGAAGATGGACATTTGAAGTTGGAAAAGATACACACTAGCTAGAATCATGTAGACATGTTAACAAAGGGAGTAACCAAGGAGAAACTGAGTTCCTTCTCAATTTCATTTGGTCTTCAAGCACGAATATGAATATGAGAAATTTTCAAGGTACAAGAAGGATCATAGTCCAACAGATACAACAACGATGGAGTTGTTGAGATCAGTCTCCAAGTGGGAGATTGTTGGTTGTGGAGACTGATTATCTTCCTGATTCAGAGGTATTTTTTTTCAGCCGTGTTTATACCCCATGAAGACTTTACACCCCGGAAGAATGTACACTCCTCCACATGGGGAATGCAGGGGGGATTACCCCCCCTATAGGGTCCGGGGGAAAGCAGGCTCCCGAAGGAAAAATTTCCTTGTAAATGTATATTGTAATTTCATAGTAAATCTGGACCGTTCATTATAAGGTTGTAGATCTAACATTATAAGTTATCTTAGGGTTTTTTTACCTAGAAGGAAACCCTCTTTTATGAGGGAAATGTATTGCGGTTATGTATCATTGTGAATATTGTATTCTGAGAGAGGAGACTATGAGAGAAAGAAGACGAAGTTACAATGAGTTTGTTGTAGGTTGTATCCCTTAATTTTTATGGATGATAATAAAGGAATGACCTAAAAATTTCTCTAGTGGACATAGCCCACAATGGGTGAACCACTTATATCTGTGTCTCTATTGTATTGTGTATCTTCTATGTTTTATTTATGCATTTGTTTTATTTTATTGCTCAACGATCCTAATTTTCTAACATATTTTTCATATCTAGTGATTTCGTAGCTCGATTGACAATGTTGAAGGCCAAGATGTTCGCTTAGTTGAACAATTTTCATGTCTTCACCACCGTATATGCCATCAGAAACCATTCCATCTTGAAGTGTGTGCTGGTTTTTTCACTATACATTTTGCATATCATTGTGTTCATAAAATTGTATGGTCTCTTTAGATATTGCACCAAGATATATATTTCCCCCTCAACTTGTCTCTCCTCACTAACGTACCAGTTTTCCATTAGGTCCTCAAAATATTCATTATCTATCCTAAACTTCTACATAAAGTATTCGTTCAATGATACTGTAGCTTCAATGGTTTTGTATCTTATTCTGATATCTTCTAGTTTCAAGGAAGCGAACACAACTTTGGACTCATTGACGATGGTGGTCATATCTTTGTGTAGGTGGGTAAAACACCACCATGCAGTGTCATTGTAGGGGAAGAGCATCGGACGAGCTTCCAGAGTGTGAATACCACTTCTCTTGATGTTATGATAGTCATATATGTCTTTGTCGTAAAATGGATACTCCTCATTCTAGAAAATACAATAGATTTCATCATACCTTGGGAATTGCTCTCTTTTGTCGAAGAAATTGGTGTCGAAAATTGTGATAGAGTCAATATTGGAAACAGTTGTAGGTCCAGTAGCTGCTAGGTTCTTTTCTTTCTTGGTCTTCATGTGGGACATCTTCTCGCCTGGGTATGTTGTTACAAAGAAGACCAAAATTAGTCACCTACAAACTGTATACATTAATAATTTAATTCAAAACATATAGCATATATACTTATATGTTTGAGGATTTGGAGAAAATTTGAATTTATCCAATTTACCATAGTATGAGCACTTACACTTTCATAAGTTTCACAAGGATAAACAATATGTCGATTATGGCTTAGCAAAAGTGTTAGATTTTATATTTTCCCTTAAACCCTTTGTAATAAATTCTTAGTGTGTTACAACATTGGCTTAGCTAGAATTGTACAAGCTCCATTATTTTTTCAATGGAAACACTCTATCTGTTACCATTGGCGTGTCGTCGTAGATATGGGGTCGAGAATAATGTGGAAATTTTCTTCGATCGTGTCATCATCAAAAGTATTGATTCGGGAGAATCCTTTTGAAACATGAAAAAGAGTCGTAGTCTTCAAACGATAATACTTTCTAAAATATTTGTTTATTCCTCGAGTGTTGTGTTGAAAAGGGGAGGGTCAGGTAATGTATTCAAACAAAAACCTTATGCGTTTACGTTCTCTTACATATCCCAGGGTTCATTATTATATTAATTAGGAGGATTTATCGTATGAGAGAGAAAAACATGGTGATATAGCCTTGATAGGGTTTTTTGTATTCATTGTCACATACTTCTATCAAGAGGATTTCTCCAGATCATTAGAAGGAGTCAAAATCTCCTGATGATGATTACTTTTAAAATATTCGTTTTCCCTCTAGAAATGTGCTAAGGGGCACATGTAACCAATTAATTGACAAGTTTTTATGTATTAATCCCTTTGTATATCCCATGTTATCTACTATTTCACATATGACTTTACTTTACCATTTTGAACAAGTTGTTGTATGTCACAAGGCCATATGGAGGGTCAAACTTATAGGGTTACGATATCATCATCGAAAGGACTGATTGGGATGAGGTAATAGATCATATGAAGGAGAATACCAAGATGTACTGATGAGGTGGATTCCCAACTATACATCTTGGGAAGTGTCGTTGGGGGATAGTATTATTAATAATTCCGATGAAGACCTTGTTCCATTCTCCGATGACGAAGCGGTATGCTTTGGAAAATGTGTGCCAATGGAATGGGGCCAAGTAGCATGTATAATGTGTAGAAAATATTTGCGCATAATTGAATTAGAGTGAAAAATTGTGCTAGGGGCCTGCCTTTCACGTTATACAATTATTGGTTCTTGAAAGATTGAAGAGATAATGTCCTTCCAACACATATTCACAAAATAGATGCCCTGGTGTATCATACTTAACTTGTGTACGTGGTCGTTGTCGGAATATTTCTCAAGAGGGGGTGACAGAAGATATGGAGGAAGTGACTGTTATTTGTCCTGACAATGAAAATGGGGGTTGGCTTGAAAAGTGTTCTTTAATTAAAATCATGTATAGAATAACAATATATAGGGTGAGGGGTACACCTTTACATGCTCAAAACAATTGATTTTTGAAGGATTTGAAGGACAGTCTCTTCTTGGCACATGTGTGTGAAATATGGAATTATTTGAAAAAGAATATGGTCCTTTCATCGAATGGGGGTATCCTTGTCAGGAGAAGTGGTTGGGAAAGGCATGATTTCTAGGTGAGTTTCCCCAACAATACTGTTGAGACTATTTCTTCATCATTGGAACTGGTTGGGAAATACAAGTAATGTGGCTTCAGCAAGAAGGATCGATGACGCTTAAACAAGGTTCATACAGGTAAGGATTTTTCACATCATTAAAGAGGGGCTTCCTGAGAAGGTTTAATATTCAAGTGGAGATGGAGGGGGTGTGACATTCCCACCCACAAATAAGCCGAGAAACATCACTACTGTAACATACTTTTAGCTCTGATACCAATTTTTGACATCCCCGGCCTCAAACCAATAGGCCAGGCCATGCCACCCAATAAATTTCATGCTCTGATACCATATATATATTTATATACCTATATATCTAAGTACAAATTAAACAACTATAATGTTCTGTTCATACCATTATTCATGTGGAAATAACATTTAAACATACATGCATTATACATAGACAATTCTAACAATCCTTATAACTTAATTTCAAGATACACATCATATAGAGAACAAAGATTTGATACTTATCTTTTAACAGATGACCACTAACTACGTGAAGACCTCCCACGAACCTCCTAGCCTTAGACCACATTGCTCATCACGCTCAGTAGTGGGTCACCCCCGAGCTGGGACTAAACTCCACCGAGAAAGGGATTCCTAGGCTAGGAAAGGACAACAGGAAGGTCACAGAGATCAACAGGAAAGATTTTCTCCTAGGAGCCAGCTCACACTAACATCCTACAACCTATCATTTCCCACATGCCTGTCCCACCCCAGGAAGTGTGCCCCTTCTCTGCTTAACATTCCTTTGGCTGCCCCACTTCCCTTCCAGGGATTCAACAACAGGCCAGATAGGAATTCTCAGAGAACTATAATTGTAGTTGGGATCCCTCTAGGATGAGGCTTCGGCACAACCTTCTGACTGATTATCTCACGAGTCAAAATCGGTCGTTTCCATCAGAGAGTGGAGTATTAATGTCTACACACCATCTGCTTTTCTTGTGGTAGAGTGGGCCACAAAGTTGAGCAATGTATTGGATCGTCACCAGAGAGCAAGGAGGAGAGGGAAAACAACTTGTCCCCACTGATGAGTAAGTCCTCTCACCCAGATGAAGGTTCTTATGGCCCTTGGATTCAAGTCCAATGGGTGAACATTTCACTCGCTATCTAGTTATCAACTGCAACAGTATTTTTGTGTCTGTGTATAGCAAGAGACTTCAACAGTAGAGGTAGCTCGAGCTGCTTCATGCATGGATGGGGAGGGGTTGTTTCTCCAGCATATTCTTTCCTCTCCTAAGGTCGAAACGTATCTGGCAAGCGATAGCCCGCGACTGTCAAGTCAAATAAAATAGGTTAGGGTTCCGATGAATGAGGGGCCTTTCAACCGCATGCTAACGCGGGTGGTCCGTCCTTCCTCCTTTCCAGCCTGTTGAATCAGAGCCGGACCTTCTGTTCTGCTTATTCTCATTTCACTTTATCAGATTAAATCACTTTCCCAACAACCTCTCTCACCTGGAGAGAGTTTCTTATAGGCCTGACAACCTGATTCTTTAGTCTACGGGCCTGACAAACTGCCTCTTCAAACCAACAGGCCTGGCAACCTGCTTCTTCAATCCAGCTCCTATGTCAATTCAGGTAAGGGTGATGACAGCAACAAAGTTCGATATAGAAGAGATGAGAGAAGAAAGCCACGGTCAGTCAAGGAACTGCATTAGCAACAACTTCAAACTGTTAAGGCACAACATGGCTTGGGAAAAGTACAGGTGCATTGTGCTTCATAGGAAAACAAGGGTCAGCTTCATGGGTTTACTAGTTTTCGAGGCGTGAAAATGATGCAGAGGTTGACGATGAAGGAAATGATCAGTGCGTGAATCAATGGGTGAATCGGGAAAGATGGAATACTTCCAGAGAATGGCGAGGGTCCAATAATGGTTAGGGACGCGAGAATGCCAAGGGAATGCGAGAATGGGGAGCAAACCCTCCAATGAGATAAATTTCCCATCTATAAGATGCATGCACTCAGGTTGACACATGTCTTCCTGAAGCTGCATGAGCTTCACTCAACACCCGTTCCCTTTCCCCATGAACTTAGCACAATACATATTATGTCCAACCTTATCCTTTTGGAAATAATAATATAATATTATCCCTTTAGAGGTAATCCATTTATCTTAGCCCCTAACCCTAGAAACTTAGCCCCTTCCCTTGCCCTACCTAGTGGAGCTTAGTCCTCCATAACTCTTTCTTCATGGTTGATCTACACGCAATAGTGTAATTTTATTAATGATATGTGTGTTTACATATACAAAAATCAGGCTCATTGGCCTTAATCATATAGGCTCTCTGGCCTCATAAACATATAAGTCTTCCAACTTATAAACACTTGGCTCACCAACCTATAAACATAACTACAATTCAGTGGGGGCTCGATCTTGGGGTGTTACAATATCCTCCCCTTACTTTTTCACTGTCCTCAGTGTAACTTATTTACACAACAACACCAAGATTTCCAAAATCTTCAAAAAGATGTGGGTACTCTGCCCGCATAGCATCTTCATGCTCCCATGTCACATCCTCAACACCGTACTAGGTCCACTAGACTTTTACAAGCCCTATGGCTTGATTCTGGAGCTTCTTGATTTTTTGGTCCAGTATGCACACTAGACGCACCTGAAAAGCACTTTCTTGCTCCACCTGAATCACATTCCAATCAATAACATGATTAGCATCAGGTATATATTTCTTAAGAAATGAGACATGAAATACATTATGTATAGACATAGATGCAGGAAATGCAAGCATATATGCTACTGGACCAATCCTCTCTAGGATTTCAAATGGCCCACAATATCTGGCTACCAACTCTGAACAATTTCCCAACTTCAGGGAACTTCTGTTGGCCTTCACTTTCAAGAAAAGATGATCCCCTACTTTAAATTCCCTGTGAGTTTTGTTCTTATCATCATAACTTTTCTTCCTATCATGGGAAGCCTTCAAATTCTATTTAATATTCAACATTTTCTCTTCCATTTCCTTGAGAAACTATGGCCCAACCACTTCCCTGTCAGTTGGGTTGTCCCAACTTACTGGGGTGTTGCACTTTTTTCCATTAAGTGCTTCAAACGGGCTCATCTTCAATGATGCTTGATAACCATTGTTGTAGGAAAATTCTACCAAGTGTAGATAATTTTCCCCTTTATATGGTATTTCTATCACACACATCCTTAGCATATCCTCTATCACTTGGTTCACCCTTCTTGTCTACCCATCAGATTCAGGATGATAAGTTGTGCTGAAGTTCATATTTTTTCCAAACCCTTTGAATAACCCCTTCCAAAACTTTGATGTAAACTTTGGGTCTCTATCAGACACAATTGTCTTGGGTATGCCATGAAAGTGTGCTGCGTCCCTCATATAAATATCAACAAAATTAGTTACCTTATGAGTAGTCTTCATAGGAATGAAATGGGTAGCTTTAGTGAGCTTGTCCACCACCACCATGATTGCATCATGCTGCTTTCTTATTCTGGGCAACACTGTGATGAAATCCATTGTTACAAATTATCATTTCCACTTAGGAATGGGTAATGGCTGTAGAAAACATGTTGGGTGTCTATGCTCAAACTTTACCTTTTGACACTCCAAACATTTCACAATAAAATCAACAACTTCTTTCTTCATGCATGGCCAATAATATTGGCTTTTGACTGCTGAAATTATTTTCTAATATCCTGGGTGTCCCGCATAAGGTACATTGTGCATTTATTTTAAAATCACACTCCTCAATTCAGAAGAATTGTGTACATAATCTATGCTTATGTACAAGAGGATTCCATCAATTCCCAATTCATAATCTTCAACTTTCTGTTGCATTTTACCTTGCTGCAATTTTTTTACCAATTCCATGTATTACAAATTTGATTTTCCAGCCTCTAAAATTATGCATTTAACATCAGTTTGATACATGCTAATGGATGTAGCATTTAGTTCATGTACTCTCCTGTTGAGTGCATCAGACACTTTTTTCTCTTTCCCCTTGATATCCTTTATATCAAAGTCATATTCACTGAAAAATTCTAACCATATGCTTTGCCTGGCATTAAGAATTGGTTGATCAAACAAATACCTCAGACCATTATGGTCTTTCCTCAACTCAAACCTCTTTCCCATGAGGTAGTGCCTCCACTTATTCAAAGCATGCACTATGACATCCAACTCCAAATCATGAGTGGCATAAAGCCTTTCATGCTCCTTCAACTTCCTTGATTCATAACATACAACAAACCCATTTTGATTGAGGAATCCACCTAGTCCTTCTTTACATGTATCTGTGCATACAATGAAGTCTTCATTTGGATCTGCAATCCTTAAAATTGGAGCACTAGTTAACAACTTCTTCAATTGTTGGAAGCTTCTTTCACATTCTTCTGTCCATTGAAATTTCGTCCCTTTCGTTTGCAAGGAAGTGATGGGGTGAGCTATTCTCGAAAACCTTGTAATGAACCTTCTATAGTAGCCACCTAGACCGATGAAATATCTTACTTCTATCACATTCTTAGGTTTTGTCCACCCTTTAATGGCCTCTATTGCTTCAGGGTCCACTGCTATCCCATCCTCTAAAATGATATTTCCCAAATAGTGAATTTTGTTTTTATAAAATGAGAACTTTCTCAATTTGGCATACATCTAATGCTCCCTTAGCACTTGTAACACCATACTCAAATGATGCTCATTCTATTCTTTTGACTTGGAATATACAAGGATTTCATCCAAAAATACAATGACAAACTTTTCTAAATATTCTCATAAAACACCATTCATTAAGCACATGAAAACAGCCGGTGCATTTGACAATCCAAATGTCACCATTGTGAACTCATAATGACCATACCTTGTCCTGAAGGTGGTTTTTTTTATGTCTTCCTCTTTAATCCTTACCTGATGGTATCCTAACTTGAGATCTATCTTTGAAAATATCCTTGCATCCTTCAATTGATCGAAGAGATCATCAATCCTTGGTAAAGGATATTTGTTCTTTATAGTCACTTTGTTCAACTGTCTGAAATCAATGCACAATCTCAATGTCCCATATTTATTTTTCACGAAAAAGACTGGGGCACCCCAAGGTGACACACTTGGGTGTATATACCCCTTCTTCAAAAGCTCTTCAAGTTGCATTTGCAACTCCTTCAACTATGGTGTACTCATTCTATAAGGAGTCTTTGACACTGGAGCTGCTCCAGGCATCATATTTATAGAGAAATCAATATCTCTCTTTAGGGGTAGTTATGGTACCTCCTTGAACACATATTCAAAATCTTTCAGGACTACATGGTCCTCCATATTTGGCACCTTATCCTTATGTGATTCTTCCATATGGGCTGCAAATAATTGACAACCCTTCCTGTAACACTTCTTCAGCTGCATTGTTGGAATTTCTCTGATAGTTATTGCCCTAGGAATTCCTTGGACTATTCTCTGATTTCCTTCCTCATCTAGGAAAGTAAATGCCTTGTTACGAAAGTCTACAATGGCATGGTGTTGGTCTAACCAATCCATACCAATTAGGAAGTCATAAGAACCTAAAGGCAAGATGTTCAAATCTGCCCTTGTGCTCAGTCCATTCATGTCCATAAGACACGACTTAACCATCTCATTAACTTTTCTTTTGACTCCTGTAGCCAGCTGCACCAACCAAGACTTTCCATGCTTGTTTCTTGTAAAATGAGAACTTTCCACCATCTTAGGATATATATAACTATCACTAGTACATATTGGAAAAATTCCGACGTTCTATTGGTGACGTTATGGACAAAATTGGCCATACTGTCGAAAAATAGAGGAAATTTTAAATTTTGTTTTTCCATATTGCCCGATAACATCGCAAGTGCGACATAATACAAACATATGTCGCTATTGTGATGAAAACGTCGTTATTGCGACGCCATTGGATTGTTGTCTCTCTTGCGACGTTGGTAAAATAGTCGTCGCAATTGTGACATTATGAAAACTAGGTTTTCCACCTCCAATGGTCACCTAGTATTTGACCAAGTCAACTTTGATTTGGTCAACAATAGTCGGAATTACAACGTTATAAAATCTATAAATATGTTGCATTTTACGGATGTTGAGACAAGTTTTCTATAATAACGACACTTGAAAAAGGGTTTAAGCGAGTCTTCTTGGCGAACAAAAAGCATGCATTTTTTTCAATATATGTCTGTGGGGAAGTATGTCAGAAAACATTAGAGCTGGGAAAATAATTAAAGAGGTTGAAAAGGGTAACGGTAAATGTTATTGCGCTTGCAAAAATTGTTGTACTAGAGGTCCCAAAATAGTTTTAAGAGCAACAACTAAAAAACATTGTAGAAAATATGGGCACATGGTTGGAGGATCAAATGAATATCGTCCCATGGTAATTAGCTATATATACATTCATTATCTGTTTTAATATTTATTGTATTCTCAAACTTTTATATTGTTTTATACATGCACTAATTTTTCATGATTGTTTGTAATTATAAAGTTAGATTTGCCCCCTAACTTTATTAAGTAGTAGAAGAAATGATGTTGTAGTACAAGATGAAGAACTTGAAGTAGATAATGAATATCAAGTTAATGATCCCATAGAAGTAAATGACAATAATAGCATAGTTCAAGATGATGGGACAAATCAAATGATTCAAGACTTATTCAGTCATCCAGATGAGGATCACGGGGACAGTAGTGATGGTATTTATGATGAACCTCTGATTGAAAAGGAAAATAAACGACTTTATAAAGGGTCAAGAGAAAATATTCTCTCCACTACATTGCTGGTGGTGAACTTGAAAGTTATGAATCATTTGTCGAACACTTGTATGACACAGATCCTAAGGTATGTAATATGTTTCTTCACATATACATAAAGGTTGAATTTTCCCCTATTTTTTTAGTGTTAATTAATGTGTAAAATAAAAATGCAATATTTACAATTACTATTCTTTACATTAACTATTTATTTTTTATGTTTTAGATTGTTAGGTGAATTTTTGTTACCCTCATCAAATATTTTACCTCGCACATATCGAGATTTACATGCCATTATGAAAAACATTGGAATGGAGTATAAAAGTATAGATGCATGTCCTGGTGATCATATTATATATTATGGACAATATGCGTCGAAAACAGAATGCCCGGTATGTGGTATTAGTAGATATCGAACCGATCAAGTAATAAAAATGGTCCCTTGAAAGGTTATCCAACATATTCCCATAATTCCACGTTTGCAATGACTATTCAGGTGCCAAAACATAACACCTTTTATGGATTACCATGCACAAAAGAGAATTGAAGATGGTGTTCTTCGAATGCTTGCAAATGGTTATGAATTTAAGGAAATTGCTGCAAAATCGCCATAATTTACAGATGAACATCGTAATGTTAGGCTTTCATTGGCAACTGACGGTGTTAATCCATTTGGAGAGCTTCGATATGTTTACTCAGTGTGGCCTATTTGTTTTATCAACAATAGCATTCCTCCTTGGATGTCAATAAAGAGGGAGCACATAATGTTGACAATGATTATTTCAGGTATTTGTTTACATTAATTTTTTGAATTTAAATTTTTCATTTTTCTCTTTTTTTGCATAACATATTTTATTTATTTATTTACGTATATATACATACCATTGTAGTAATTTCATGTAATTTCAAACAATTAGGTAAGTACCAAGTTAAAGATATGAATGTGTATATCGATCCTCTTATCAACAAGCTACTAAAGTTATGGGAGGGAATCACTATGTATGACATCTGTAAACCAATTGGGAAGAAGATATTTCAATGTCGTAGAATAATTTTATGGACAATTCATGATGCCCCAGGACTAACACATTTTTGATATGTAACATTCCATATTGCACGCTTGAATAGTATATAATTAATTGAATATATCATGCATGTTGTTTAAATAAGCATTCTGTATATATATATATATTAATAATTCACATTAATCCATCTGTTGCAGGTCTTCAAACAAATGGTAAATTTGCATGTCCACTTTGTGGTCCTAAGATGAAATATCATCGGTAAAAATGTTTAGTAAAGGAGGTGTTTGATGAGTATAGACACTTCCTCTCTAAGAGCCATAAGTATCGTACTACTGAAAAATATTTTTTCAATGGGAAACAAGAGACTGGACTAAAAACACAAAGAATGACACCTCGCCTATGGAAGTTGGCATATGACATAATTAATCCTTGAGGTACGCATTTTGTTTATGTATCGTAAATGAAATCATGTTTTGAAATTTTATTTTAATTATTCATTTTATTTTACCGCATTTGATAAACAGTTTTTTGATTTTTTTATGCTTCATCAATGTTGTCGTCGTGAAGGTAGTAATAATGGGATTCCACGAGGAATGAAATGTTATCCCACTCAATTCATGAGGTTTCCTTACTATAAGGACATAAAAACAATTCATTTATTTGATACAATGCATATCGGGAAGAATGTGACAGAAACATTATGGTGAATCATAGATGGTAGGAGGGATAAAGAAAAAATTGTCAAAATTTGTAATGACATTCGGGAATCCAATCATGCAATGCAAAGTGTGATCCGATCAAATAACGATGGAGACCAAAATAACCTTCCATGGTTATTAACAGAGCAACAAAGCAATGGTGTAAAAGAGGTCATTCAAAAAATTAAATTTCCTAGAGGTTTTTGTTCAAACATAAAGAATATCTTAACGAAGAAAGGTGAACTTGGTGGGGTAAAAACACATGATTGACATACCTTCATTAATTTAATTAATCATTTTAGTATTCATATTTATATATTGGTCGTATACATTTTTTGAGATTTTTGTTTTTTTGTCTAGTTTTGAACAAGTAACGATTCGTTTTTATTGTTATAGTATGCTCTACCTCTATCTCTCCCAAATGAATTTGACAACAATGTCAAACAATTTATATATGATCTTGGAAAATACATGAGGTAAGTAGTTGCAATATATATGCAAACAAAAAAAAATCAATTTTTTGTTGTACTTGATGACATGTGTTTTACTTGTAATGTAATATGTATTTATATGTTTTGTTGAAACATGTTATTTTCTTGAGTCATGATCTGTAGATGGTTGTCATTGAAATAAATCCATGAAGATGATATAAAGTATTGGAAGAGAGAAATTCCTCGGTTAATGTGTGAAATGCAAAAGTATCTACCTCTAGAATTTTTCAATGCACAAGAACACTACCTCATACACCAAGTTGAGGAGATTGAAATGTGTGGTCTTGTACACACAAGGTCAATGTGGATGGTGGAGAGGCACTTGAAATCATTTAAGGCTTTTGTTAGACAAAGAGCACGTCCTGAGGGTTCTATGGTGGAGGGATATATGGTATATGAATACATCGTGTATATTAGTCAGTATCTTCTTATATTAGCAGCGCAAGGTATGCATGCAGTGGATTGCATTTGAGATGTGAACTCCATCAAAATTTTTGAAAGGGAGCAGTTGTTGGGGAAAGGTACAATGAATAAAGTGAGAGGTAATTAAATTGTGGATATTTTTAATAAATATAAATTTTTCATTTTTTTGTGTATATGATCATACTCATTTAATATTTATTCTTTCATCATTTATTAATATTTACCATGGTTATAACTAATATTTAATATTGGTGAATTGTGATTTTTTGGTCGGTCAGTTGCTTAATATTGGGATGCACTACATTTATACATTGCAAACAATATTGACTGGATGAAGGTATGGATTGATAGATGTAAAGAACGTCATGGAGGTAGGTTATCATGGAAAGAATTGGTTGAATTGGTTAGAGAAGCTCGTCGTAATGGAGATTCCGATGTTACACAGATGGAAATAAATTTAGCATATTGTTTGAAAGATGGAAAGGCAAGAAAATTCACCCATTTTATTCAGTTATTTTATATTATATTAATGTGACTGTTGGTGTGTTTTTTTCATATATATTATACTTTCCAAGTTATATAAATTTGTTTATTATTAATTAACAATGCATCTTTTACATGTCTGCCATATTGCAGTTGAAACATCACAAGGCTATGTGGTGAAATGGTCGTAAATTTTGCATCAAACAATTGGATGAAACTAGAAAAAAAATTGATAGTGGGATAACTGCAATATTCCTGGTCACTAATGTTTCCTCTAGGAGTGGTAGACGTCCTCGAGAATCTGAAAATAGATACTATGGGTTTTTGAATGATATAATTGAATGTGACTTTAATTCCTTCAAATTAGTTTTGTTCAATGTCAAATGGAATAGGTTATGAATGCATGAACATGATGAGGAAAGAAACGTTATTCAGTGTGCCAACTGATTTCTGATGATTAAAACAATAGTTTTTGAAAAAACAAACGACTGCTATGTTTTTCCAAGTCAATGTGAACAAGTATTTTACTCAAAGGTTCCAGGTAAGAGGGATTGGTCATTTGTTGTTAGATATGATCCAAGAGGAAGGTCGGTAAAGTATATTGTAGATGAGGAAGATGATATTGAAGAAGAAGATGATGTAGAGCTAGAGCAAGAAGAATATGGGTTGACATATGAAGAAGTCAAAGAAGATGAACCAGGTGTAGGAGACAATGCGCCAGTTCTTGATGATGATATCGATGAAGATATGCTCGAAAATGACATTGATGATTATGATGACATCATCAATCCTTTCAAAATTGTTTCTGAACCAGATGTTGATACGAATATCGACTTGGATGATCAGGAAGAAGATACAGAAGAAGGATGATACAAATGTTGTGTTGGTCGATGAGGTATGTAACTAGATATTTTAATTTGTATGAATTATTCTCTTTAAATAATTTTTAATTATGTGGGTTAATTACATGTTTTTAAGTTTTATTTCATTTTTGTTTTGGTAGTTTCTATGCATGATTACTATGT
>ML791850.1:922080-1000624 GCA_009831015.1 Picea engelmannii
GGGGGGATGGGAGGGGCCATATGAGCTTCCACTTTCACGTGGTTGGCCTTTTTTAGTAGAGAATAAATTATTCTCGAAACCAAGAGAAGTTCATTCATTCATCTTTATACTCAAATATCACTCACATACCCACTCTATATATCATCTCATCTCGTCCTTGTTTCATTTTAATTTTCTGATCGGTTGAATTTTAAAGGAAACAACTATTAAAAGACATTGCACTAGGCCTAGAGTACATGATGAGAAACAATGACCTGTGAATGGGGCCAAAGTTGAATTTTTTTCAAAATGTTTTTGTATGAAATCATACATCCTTGAGTCGTGAAACCCTCCCATACCGTCAAGGCATGTGTCTAGTCTAACCATGTCAAATTTTGATGCATACAGGCACATATTAAAGAAATTTCAACGTTGGCCCCATTCATTAGTGCTCACTATGCGGGGTCAGTGCATGACATTTTTGGTGGTTGAATTGGAAGTTCCATGGCATTTCAAGAGAGTTCCAACAAAGATTATACAGATGGAAACAATGACATTTGACAAATATGAGAAACCCATTATGAACGTTGTTTCAAACATGGACGATCTCAAAGATTATGTGGTTAGGACATCAGACATCCTTGAGTCCTGAAACCCTCCCATATTGTCAAGGCATGTGTCTAGTCTAACCATGTTGAATTTTGATGCATACATGAACAGTTTGAAGAAATTTCAATGTTCGCCCCATTCACTGCTCACTATGTAGGGTCGGTGCAAGATGACATTTGTGGTGGGTGAATTGAAGCTTCTATGACATCAAATCGAATTGGAAATTCAATAATAAAACCCTCAAGTATTATGTGGGGACATAAAATATCCTTAAGTATCTAAACCCTCCCATACCTTCATGAAGGCAACTATCTAGTCTAACCATGTAAAATTTCGATGCATATGGGCACAAATTGAAAACATTTCAACGTTGGCCCTAGTCAATGCTCACTATGCGGGGTCGGTGGAATAAATTTGTGATCGCTGTATTTGAAGTTCCATGTCAAATTTCAAGATAGTTCTGACAACATATTATAGAAGGGAATGACGAATGATGATAATGAGAGGTGCAACATGATGAACATTGATGCAAATGTGGATGATCTCAAAGATTATGTGGGGACATCATACATCCTTGAGTCTTGAAACCCTCCCATACCATCAAGGCATGTTTCTAGTATAACCATGTCAAATTTTGATGCATACAAGCACATATTGAAGAAAATTCAACGTTGGCCCCATTCACTAGTGCTCACTATGCGGGGTCAGTGCATGACATTTGTGGTGGTTGAATTGGAAGTTCCATGATATTTCAAAAGAGTTCCAACAAATATTATATAGATGGAAACAATGACATTTGACAAATATGAGACGCTTATTATGAACGTTGTTTCAAACATGGATGATCTCAAAGATTATGTGGTCGGGACATCAGACATCCTTGAGTCTTGAAACCTTCCCATACCATCAAGGCATGTGTCTAGTCTAACCATGTCGAATTTCGACGCATACATGCACAATTTGAAGAAATTTCAACATTGGCCCCATTCACTGCTCACTATGCGGGGTTGGTGCAAGATGACATTTGTGATGGGTGAATTGAAGCTTCTGTGACATCAACTCAAATTGGTAATTCAATAATCAAACCCTCCTTAAGTATTTTGTGGGGACATCAAACATCCTTAAATATCGAAACCCTCCCATACCTTCATTAAGGAAACTGTCTAGTCTAACCATGTCAAATTTTGATGCATACGGGAACAGATTGAAAACATTTCAATGTTGGCCCCATTCACTGCTCACTGTGTGGGGTTGGTGGAAGAAATTTGTGATGGGTGTATTTGAAGTTCCATGTCAAATTTCAAGATAGTTCCGACAACGATTCCATAGAAGGGAATGATGAATGATGACAATGAGAGGTGCAACATGATGAACGTTGATGCAAATGTGGATGATCTCAAAGATTATGTGGGAACATCATACATCCTTGAGTCTTAAAACCCTCCCATACTATCAAGGCATGTGTCTAATCTAACCATGTCAAATTTTGATGCATGCAGGCACATATTGAATAAATTTCAACGTTGACCCCATTCACTAGTGCTCACTATGCAGGGTCAGTGCATGACATTTATGGTGGTTGAATTGGAAGTTCCATGACATTTCAGGAGAGTTCCAGCAAAGATTCTACAGATGGAAACAATGACATATGAAAAATAAGAGACACCCATTATGAATGTTGTTGCAAACATGGACGATCTAAAAGATTGTGGCTGGGACAGCAAACATCCTTGAGTCTTGAAACCCTACCATACCATCAAGGCATGTGTCTAGTCTAACCATGTCGAATTTCGATGCATACATGCACAGTTTGAAGAAATTTCAACGCTAGCCCCATTCACTGCTCACTATGAGGGGTCAGTGCAAGATGACATTTGTGATGGGTGTATTGGATGTGCCATGACATTTCAAGAGAGTTCCAAAAAATAATATTCTATAGATGGCACATTCGATAGATAGATTTCGAAAGAAAGGCTTAAATATTGGTTATCCAACCATTAGAAAAAGAGAGATTATGCATATATGTTAAAAACCTATACACATTCCAAGATAAAATGGATACACTTGGACCAAAGATGGGTATTTTTCTTAATTTGAGGCTTAAAAAAATGGTCCATGTGACATTGCTAAAAAATTCTCTAATCATCCACGTTGCAAGCTAATGTAGTCCATTAAGTCATAATATCAACCCAATTAATCTTTCTAATGTCCTTCAGCCTCCAATAGATCTTCCAACTAACTTTGGAATCCATTTTTATTTAGGAGAAGGCCAAAATAAAGAGTTTTGCAAGAGGTTATTTAGGGGTTTCTAAGCACGAGCAAAGGGAAGCTTTGGAGAACTATTTTTGCTACAAAACAAGAAGTAACATCCTTTCAAGATATTCATATTGAGAGAGGTCAAATCCTAGTGATTTCAATATGGTATCTTCCTTTGGATCTTTTCTAGCAGCCATTGCCACATTTGAATAAAAGGTATTAAATCTAATTATAATTTTCAAGAACTTAAAGTTTGTCTTATATATAGATTCTCCCAATTATAATTTACAAACGTTTAGTTTTTCTATGTGTAAATTTTTAAGCCCATACAAACCACAATCACACTTCAAAACCTATTATCGTTGAGCATTCCAGCAACACCAAGCACCTCATATGTTTTGACCAAACTAAGATATTAGCCGAAACTGAACACTATTTGACTAGGATCATTAGAGAAGCTATTGAAGTTATTTTCTTTTTACATTTTTACTCCCTATTTAACCTTCCTCACCCTCTTTCCTTCATTCAAATTTATTCATTTGTACCCTCTTTTTTTTGTTCTCCTATTGATTCCTCTATGGTTTGTTGATTGCTTTCCTCACTTGAGGCCATTTCCTTGTTTCTTTTCTTCCCCTTCTCCTTTTTCCTTTACGTATATTTGTGGACAAAATTATACATTTTTCGATAGTTAACTTTATTTATTTTTACTTTAATTATTCTGCATTGATCCCTTTGAATTAAAATTATTATTAACCATTTCTAACCTTAATTTTAGTATCATTATTATTGTCTTATTATTATTATTTTTAGCTCTTAAGATTGTACCTAGAAAGTGTAGAGGTATGAAACATGTATGAATCCAATGTCTTACTAGAACATAATCAAAATCAATTGAAATCAAAACATTGTTAATTATTCCTATTGGATTTTAAAACTAATGGCCAAATACACACTTGATTATCATTCCTTCAACAAAAATCCATTCAGTGCTTTCATAAACTTCATAAAATTTAATCTTGATAAACAAGGTATGTTGAGTGGTTTCTTGAGCATAGTCCATTCTCTAACTTAAATATTGTCATGAATACATCTTTTGATACATCCGTAATTATGTATCTTCAAATGTTATAAGAATGATTAGATTAAAATAACAAAGCTTTAGCGATAATGTAATAATATGTCATGGAAAAAAAAGATGTAAGCTACTAAAATTTAAAGGACCCCTATTGTCTTAGGAATGATTTAAAGAAAACTTGTTAATACATTCTAAAATGGTCCTTGTCAATAATCCCCATGACCACACTTTTTGTAAAACTCCTACTTGGTGTACAAAACCTCCTAATGGCACCCGTATTTGAAGCACAAACCAAATATCCCCTCTAAATGGCTTGTGTTGTGATTCAAGGACTCATTCATGGATCATGAGCCTTAAAAGATTCATTTAGGTACTAATACCCTTTATTTTCTCCCATGACCATGGTTAAGGTCTTGAGACCCATCCCTTATGCCTAAAACTTTCTAAGGATGCTAATATATCATTCATAGGATAAAGATTCTATCTAGAGGGTTTATGTGATGGTTTGAGGTGTCATTAATGAATTATGATCCTAGAATATTAGCTTAGGTACTATGGCCCTTATTTTCCTATGTCAACAATGATCAAGGCCATGATACCCATGCTAGGTACACAAAATCTCTCAATAATGTCCATATCCTAGAATGAGGCCAATAATTTTGGTTTTTGTGGTGGTTTAAGGCGTAGTTTAGGGATTAATGCCCTATAATATTCATTTTGGGCCGATAGCCCAAGACCCATCCCTTATGTGCAAAGACCCATCCATAATGAATAACACCCCTCAACCTCATGGGGAGGATAAATATATGCATGGGAGCCCTCATCTTTAAGGTCTTCACCAAGATCTTCCATGGGAGAACACGATGTTTCTTCAACAATTCTTTCTTCACGTGCTTGAGCACACAAATCAGTGAACCATGGGGGACATTCCATTTTTTTTTAACTCCTTACCTTAAAACCCCTATAATACCCATAACCTCTATGAACCATATCCATTGAACTCTATAATTTGAAACGTAACCCCTATAAACATTATTATTCTAATCCCTAACTTATAAAACCACTAACTCCTAACCTCTATAAACACTAGTATTCTAGTCTCTAACCACTAAAATTCTAAATTGCAATGAACTCTAAACTGTTATGAACCATAACCCTATGACCTATCATTCCTCACATATAATATCATTGAATCATACAATCCCTAATCCATGTAAATCCTATAATCCTAAATTCATGTACATGTACTCTCTATAATTCATATCTCTCTATCCTCATAACTTCCTATCAACATCATCCTTTAATTACTATCACAACTAACCCTTAATTCTTACAATTTCTAAACTCTTGGTTGTAATAACCCTTAACCTCAAAAATATATAATGCAAAATTTGTAACCCCAATAATTCCTACAACCCATAAACCCCCCTAAGGAATATAACATTTAACATGTATAATTCCTAACCATTATAGCCACTTACCCTAAAACCACTAATAAAGACAATTCCCAAGCCATATATCCCTTAGAAAATCTAACCTATAACATATAACACCGAACCCTTGACCCTCATAACCCCTTATACATAAGCCCTATAACCCTTAACAAATAACCCATCTAAATCTTATGTTATAACTCCTAATACCTTAAAAATTTAACTTGTATCATTCCTAACCTATAACACTTATATAAATCCTTTATGACCCCTAACCATCATCCCTTATAACCTCTAAAACATCTAATCCTTAACCTCAATGATAATCCCTAACCCATATAATTCTTAAACCCCAACCTACATATAATTTATATTAATTTTAATTTATATAATTTATATTAATTATATTTATATTTATAATTTATATATTTATATATATATTGTTATAATTAATATAATATATATTATATTTTTTAATAACAAAATAAAAAAATATATATGAAACCAAACCCGCGCCTAGCCTACAGTGCGAGTGACAAAGTCGTGGGATATACCCCAGCTATCCCACAGTGCTAGCGTAAGAGGAGACGAGCCTAGTGATAGTGGATACACTAAAGGATACACTACCTAGCCTACAGTGTGAGTGATAGAGATGGATACCCTAGCTAGCCCATAGTGTGAGCAAAAGAGGAGACCCTAGCGACAAAGGACACAAGCAATGCCTCCAAAATCGGTAATTTTCATGCTATAAATCGGTAATTTTCATGCTAGTAATGGTTGATGCTAGAAATTTCAGCCCTGATGAAGCTTTGATCTCCTGCCTTCTTTTCTGAAATCTCTTTCCAACATCACCCCTTGACACATACCAATATTTATGGTTAGAGGTTTAAGTTTTGGGTGTATGGGGGGAATTTTGGCATGATGAAAATAACCCTAAATATCTGAACTATTGATTATATAAGGTTGCATATGAACTGCTTGATGAAACAAGTGAATGAAATTGTCTACATGAATGAACAAAATATTATCATTGATTTGTTTGTATGACCATGTTAAGGATTAGACCATGATATGTAACCCTTATCCATTACCATCCTTTGGGGTATTCTTGGTATGTTGATACATGTTCAAGTAAGGGCGCACACTAATTAAAGTTGTAATGCAAAACACTTACACTTTGTGCCAAGCAACCAACCTGTAGGAGGTACCTATTTTACAAATTCATTTGTTGCATATCGAAGGTTTTGTATTGTTGGAGTTTATTCCAGCCTCATACCCTATTGGTTTACCTCTTGTTTGAGCTAGAAGTAAAGCTACAAGTTAATGATTCCATGGGAATTTGTTTACCGCTTTTCAACACCCCTTTTCAAAATTGGTCTATTTCATCTAAAGATTATGATAAAGAGACTAAATCCCAAGGGGAAGAATAATCTCTTATCTAATCAATATTAACAATGAAGACCAAGGCCCTACAAGAATGGGTCCTTATGGGAGAAACCTTCACCAACAAGATCAACTATAGCTTCACAAACATACTCAATACCCTTGCTAGGAGTACTAAAATGGATAGACAAAGAAATGCATCAAATAGAGGAGAGGAGTTACCCCAAACTAACAAAGAAAGAAGGAGAGGAGTTACTCCAAAATGTCTTCCTTCCAAGTGGTAGTTTTTACCCACCAGTGGATTGATATTGGTAGTTTGTAGAAGACTTGAGCATTCACAATCAATATTTATGCACCAAATAGAAACCAAGATAGAAGAGCTTCAAGAATTGACACCAACATCCATAAAGACAGAACCATTATACATCCATATGCTCCTAGAAATATATGTCAATTAAGCTCCAAGGAGTGGAAGATCCAAAAATACAGTGATGGCTACAAATGAGGAATGGATACTACTTATATAGAGTCTAGCTCAACTCCATTTAAAATAGAATACTAATATCTCATGTGAAATCCTTAGATTTAGCCTAGGGAGGAGTGAAGAATTATTTAATCCAACTAACTAATATTTTTTGTAAAATAAATAGGTGGTCAAGACACATGTACAATACTCCAATCAAAATATGCCCAAGAGAGTGGGATGCCTCCATCAAAGAGGTAATAAGATGAGTCAAAGGTGCAACTTGTAGCCTCCAAAATCCTCCAAGTGGATAGATCCACAACCAACTTCTCAAAGTAGGCAATGAAAACCTCTTAGTTATCCTCCAAGGTGGACATGTAGCTCCCCAAAGTGAAAAATACCAACAAGTAATGAGTAGAAGCCCTTAAGAGTGGATGAATCCCCTAAATTAAGCTCCAATGGTCATGTGTGAGGTATCCAATGTGTAACATCCTTCTCAAATCATGTCAATCATATACTCAAGTAACAGAAGTCCAAGAAGGTCCATATGTGCTAAATATAATCCCCAATGACTATGTAATGCATCCTCCAAGGAGGTCATCCATCAAAATATGTGACACATGCCTCCAAATGCGCAAACGAGTTGACCACTCCAATATTTGTGACATGGCATGGCATGAGAGGTCCATGTGCATGAAGAATATCCCCAAACTGCCTATGCCATTCTGACCAATGCCTTGACAGTTGTAAGATTACATTGAGAGTTGTGAATGAACTCAGAAGTTGTGAAGATACCTTGGGAGTTGTTAAAATTACAAATGTCATAATGAAGCCCTTGCAATGTCCACTTAGCCGCAATGTACATTCACCATTAATCCGATCAATATGTAATCGTGACCTTTGAATAAGGGCTTGTCCCATTTGTCCTTTTTGGATGGAGCGAGTCAAGGTAATTAAAAAAATTGTCCTTTTTTTGATGGAGTGAGTCAAGGTAATGGAAAACAACAATAATGGACAACAACAACAACAACAGTTATCCCATTGTCAATAATTCACACCCATGCATTAGCATTTACAATTTGTAGCCATCAATGGGTTACGAATCAATAACAACTCTCGTATTTGTTACTTAACAATGTACTTTACTCTCAATTGCTCGCTCCCTTTTGACATGTATAGGCCACCTTTACCTTTCTACCGTTTCTTCTCCTTGGGTTGAGGAATCACATCCTCCACCTTAGCCACCTCGGTTCCCTCTTCCCTAGTCATGACCTCCATTGGTATTATCAATGTTATTAGGGTCCACTTAAGTGTTCAACATAGGCATTGTAGTCTAGTATTGGCATATTCATGTATTTGAAATAATATTCATATTTCTGATGAGGGTAGTCTTTTTGGTGAGTTAAAGTTCCACCTTTCTTATTCATTTTTTTTTAGAAATACCATTATTTGGGTTGTTGTTAAATTGTCCAAAAACTCTTAGGGTAAAGTTACATGAGAAAAATTCCCAACATAGAAGTGGAATCCTAATTTTTTGCATAGTTCCTATCAAGTTTGGGTCAATTTTTCACTGAAAAAAATAGATGATATGAGTGTCCCTTATCCCACTCTAACCATTTCAAGTCCAAATCTCAAAAATATGGGAAAAACTAGACATGGAGAGTCATAGAACTTGAGTTTGTAAGAAACTAAAAATATCTCAAAATGCTTTGTATTTCTTGGTGTTGATGTCATTTGACTCCAAACATGCCCCTATAATGCCCATATAGTATACCAATATTAATAGAGCATAATACAATTGTGAAAGAGTAACACTATGGTAATCATTATGAACTTATTGTGATACTAATAGGATACTAGTAATGAACTAGTGTTACATCTTGATTGACTAATTGTTTATGTCATTAATGGTGTTATAGGATGTACACGCAAATAGGCATTTGTCAGATCTATCTTCATTGATTGAGGGAAGTTCAGGTAGAATAAAGGAAAGTGAGACATCTAGTAGGTCTAATAGGCAGAGATCAGCGAGAGGTGAGAAGATCAAAAGAAAATTCCATAGAAGCATGGATTTTTTTCTTGCGAAAGGGGGATCATGTTATTATGATCATGAGAGCATAGACGACATCAAGGTGCCCTTGAGGTACAAACATATAGTGAAACAATGGGTACCCAAGGATCTTCCTGAAATAAACATTGATTTTTGTGTAAACGAAAGGATATACTAGATTGCTCTATCGTCATTACATGGTTTGGGGATATTTTCCATGGATGGCATAAAGGTCTGTTACAACAGATTAACTGAATTGATGGAGTATGTCGGACCTTGTTATATCTACAAATATTGGATACGAATAGTCCAATATACAAAAAGTATGCAAAGATATGGCTTGGCTGCAAATTATATACAGCTAGAAGACAATGATCAAAATAAAGGAGAAACTATCTATATTGATGGAAGACCAATAGCAACAGAGAATATTGTAGGATTTATAAAAAGTACATGACCCACGACCATAAATAAGCGACCCAATTGGGTATTTGAGGGGCGTGAAGGAAACCATGTATTCGTATGTGCAATAAAATCAATAGCTGCAGGGGAAGAGTTATTGATTGATTACAATTTGAATCGAATAGATACAGATGTTGCTATTATGGGGTCGGTACGTATACTAATTTACCCAACCTGTAAGCAATGAATCTCATATTTTATGATTTTCATTATGTTCTTTATGGTGTTAATCCATTTGGAGAGCTTCGGTCTGTTTAATACTTAGTGTGCTATTTTTGTTATCAACATTTGAATTTCTCATAAATTTGAATTTATTTCTCATGATAATGATCATGGTTCTAATTTTACTATAATATGGTAGGATGATCATGGTAAATCAAAAGAGTCCTTAGAAAAGATAAATGAACAATAATTTTTGAATTGCATTTAATGTGCATTTTATTTCTATGGCGATCAATTATTTTATTTGTTTACATAACTGAATTATCATTTATTTTGTCGAATATGTAGTCGGAAGGACATGATGTTGATGATGATTCGCTCGATAAAAGGAATTTCTATGAAACCCCTGACCCTATTGTTTAAATTAGAAAAAAGATCAATAAAGGAAACAAAGAACTCGCTCAATTGTTAGATATTATAGATCAAACTCCTGAGGTCAAAGAAAGGATCAAAGAAGTTATGACAAGGCTTAATAAATATAATGTAATAACCATAATTTCAAGTGGTTTTATTTTTATTTCATAAGACCAATTATGAAAGCTTGATTTTTAACTTTTACATTATCTAAATGAAAAAATGTTTTCTTTCTTATATAGAGATTTTTGGATCCTACTAACACTGACATGCATGGTATCGATAGTAGTGGCGTTGCACAGATGCCACAGGGTCCTGACGCAGGCCCTCGTATAGCTTCTAGGATGCAGCTATTCATATCTCCACCTTCCACACCATTAGGTGGGAGCCATGACACGCACATCGAGGAAGCGGCCACACATGTAGGCTCTAGATGTGGTGACGGAGATGAGGTCGATGATTTGAAAAACTATATGGTTTCTTTTCCTAAAGCAAGACGTGTGACCAACAAAGGGACCCTTAAGGTCACCTTTATGGTCAATGAGGAAGGGCTTCCATTAAAGCAAGTTAAAGTCCCAGGTAATTTTTAAAATTTTATTTTTTTCATGTTCTCTATGTAGACAAATATAAATCATATAAATTATTATTTTTAAATTAACAATCATATAATCCTTTTGCGTGTAGGGAACAACAATTTTTACAGGTCCTTGGAGAATAAGGCTTTGCTAATTTGTGGGCCCACCTGGCGCAGACCCCCGAACCCTCAGGCTAGAGTCTGCGCAGGATCTTTCAACCTCGGCCCTTTAGAGTCTGACTGACTCTCTTAATTCCTCTCGGGAAATTATTTACTCCCCCCTTTCGGAGTGAGATTCACAGGCCTTCCTGGGTTATGCTCGCGTGATCATTCACCGACATAAACCCCAAAATAAAAAACCAACTGACTTTAGGACTTTTCCTTTCTCTTTTCGGGATACCGGATTTCGTGATTTCGTGAATCTCGTGGTCGAGCACCTTACCTCTTCGACCTCTGGAACCCGAAATACTAACACTTGGTCTTTCCTGATATCAATTTCGGCTTTTCGGATTTTGTGAATTCAGGAGTTGCAATGATGTGCAACTCTGCTCTCGACCCCTGGAGTCCCGAACTTCCAAGTTCTGATCTACCGAAATGCAAATGTCCCGGCCTACCCTTTCTCTTTCGCGTTTTGGGTTTTTCAACACCGAATTGCGCTTTCACTATGTCCACGGCTCCCAAACCATCCGAACCCCGAAATGTTGAAATGACGTCTCCTGAAATCCTTTCGCACTTTTGCGTACTAGGAGTTCGATATACTAAGAATCGAATGCTCTGTTTCCTCCGTCTTCTGGTCCCTGAAGTCCCGAAATACCGAAGTGGTATTTCTTCTCCTCTGCTTTCATGACCCTCAATAGAAAGTCTTTTGTCTTCCCACGTGTCGCCTTCTCTTTGTTTCGGGTTTCCAGGTATCGGAGATTTGGAACTCTCGAACCACCTTATGTTCCTGCAATCCCCAGTTTCCCGAACTCCGATTTTCCTATGTCGTGACTTATGATTTCGGGTTTTCTCCCTTACTACGTCCCGATCTCTTTCCCTCGGGACTTCCGAAACCCTAAACTCCGAAGTTCCAAAAACTTAAACTTGCTTCCCCATAGTTCCACACACGAATACCTCCTTTTCACGTTTTGGGGATTTGATCAGTCAAGGATTTTGGCTTACACTTCGGACCCTCGAACCCCGAAATGCTAAAATGATCTGACGTCACAATAAGTCAAAATCAACGGCCCCTTATCCGCCTTGTAGCTCCTATAGATCCTATGGTTCTCGTTATTTCAGGAATTCTTCTCGGAGAATTCCAACCATCCAAACTTCTTCTTCAAAGACCTCTGGTTCTAAATTGACCCTGTGATCCTCCTCTTGAACCTGTCCTTTGTACGATGACCAAATTTCCTTGCTTCTTCTTGAGCACCTTGAAGGTGTGAATCCTCCTGAGCTTCCTTTCCCAAACTCAAATCTCCTAAGAGATTTCTGCATGCACTCCTTGCGACACTTCTTCAATCCTCTCCTTGGTTGATAAGTTATGAACTTCCAACCAGCCTGTGCACACCTTGCACGACTTCTGTGCCTGAATTGCACTTCTATGGAAAATGAGAACGATGGTATCCCTCCTGAGCTTTCAGAGATGAAATCTGAACCCGTCAATGCACTCCTTGCAGGAACTCTTACTCAAGAAGAGAAACAGTTGAAACTCATTCCCTTACTCTCTCAGACTTCAAATACTTAAGACGAAATCATACATACATAGCATAATAGCAGATGCACAACATAAAGAGTAAAACAACCATAAGCATAGCATTCAACATGTGTACACAGAAAGTATTAGAACCCCATGAGTCTGAATCAAAGATTCATATATTAATCTCAGAACTTTTGTACATGGATTCTTCTCTACAACTCTATGTTTCTCCTTTTCACTAATATGCTTAATCATTCAATCTCTAATTGATACAATGATACAAAGACGAGGGTGTCTATAGTCATTTTCCCTCTAGCTCCTAAAACTGTCTAATCTAAAATTTAAGTCTACCTACTTTCATTAACTATGTGTAAATGCCTCTACGCCTTACAGATGAGAGCGGATCGCTCAAGATCTGTTTACAATATGGGAGTACACCTTATTAACTATTTCATTAATGTCTGTGCATCCAAACTTTCAAAAACATCTCAAACATTTTCAACATGTGCCAAAAATGTGATGGCGCTCATCCCTGCTGTCTTCTGCCTCCATGCTTGCTTATTGTTGACGATGCTCCTACATCATACTCCCTCACTTGAAAATGTTCATGGAATCATGTTCATGAGGTCTTGCATGGTCTGTCCATGCTTCTGAATTCTTGCTTCATTCTCCCAGCTGGCATATTTAACTGGATGTCTGTTCCATTTGACCAAGTATTCAAAATACTCTTTTCTCCTAGTCTTCTTGTTGATTCTCTTATCAAGTATACTTTCCATCTGTGGATTTTTAGCTGCAGGCATTTGTTTAGCCCACTGAACCTCTGTCTATTCATTCTTTTCCCCTGCTTCTTCAGCTTTGTAAGGGTACAAATCTGAGATGTTGAATATCGGTGAAATTCCGATCCCATCGGGTAATTCAATCTCATATGCATTTGCCCCAAATTTCTTCAAGACCTTGCATGGTCCAATCTTCTTCATTTTCAGTTTGTTATATGTTCCCCTTAGGAACCTTTCCTTTCTCAGATGTGAAAGAATTATATCACCAACTTCAAAGTAAAGTTCTCACCTATGTTGATCTTCTCTGCGCTTGTACTCTTGATTCAAATTCTGCAATTGCTCCTTGACTTGGTTATGAAGCTCCTTCATCGCTTCTGCAAAATACTCTGCACTAGCACTTCTAGTTTCATTTTGTTCTGAATCTTTCAATTCAGAAACTCCTCTTGGCTGCATTCCATAAACAATTTGAAATGGACTCTGCCCTGTGCTTCTATTATGTGAATCATTGTAAGCAAATTCCGCCTGTGGCAGAATGTGATCCCACTGACTGTGGTGTTCAGTCACTAGGCTCCTTAGCAAATCTCCCAAGCTCATGTTTACAACTTTTGTTTGTCCATCCATCTGAGGATGATAAGATGAGCTAAAAGAAAAACTTGTCCCCAACCTCTTCCATAAATTCCTCTAGAAATGTCCTATGAACTTGGTGTCTTGATCTGAAACAATACTCCTTGGCAAGCCGTGAAGTCTAATGACTTCTTTGAAAAACATGTTCGCAATGTGAGTTGCGTCGTTGGTTTTCTGGCATGGTATGAAATGTTCCATTTTTAAAAATATGTTTACCACCACAAAGATTGAATCAAACCCTCCTTGCGTTCTTGGCAGCCCTAATACAAAATCCATGCTCACAGCATCCCACGGCCTCTCAGGTATGGGTAACGACTGATACAACCCTGTGTTCTGGTTTCTTCCTTTTGTGTGCTGACAAATTCTGCATCTGTCCACAAATATTTTGACATCTGTCCTCATCCCTGGCCAAAAATATGAGCCATTTAACTTCGAGAACGTTTTTTCATTACTGAAATGTCCGGCTAATCCTACACTATGTTTTTCTTTCAGCAAATTCACCCTCATGGAGCATTTTGGAATACATAATTGATTGCCCCTGAATAATAATCTGTTCTGGATGATATACTCAGTCCACTGGCTTCTGTCCCTGAGAATTGGATTCTCAGATGCTTCATACGCCTCTTTGAAATCTAGATCATCTCAGTACATGTCCCTGAGGTTATCAAAACCCAAAGTTTTGACTCTAAATTCCTGCATCAACAAACATTTCCTGCTCAAAGCATTAGCAACTTTGTTAGCAGTTGCAGAAATATGTTTAATTACAGAAGTGAAATTCTGCATGTATTCAACCCATTTTGCATGTTTTTGGTTCAACTTTTCCTGTTGAGTCACAATAAAGCATGATTATCACTGTACAAAACAAACTCTTTAGGAACCAAATAGTGCCTCCACTTCTTCAGCGCCTGTATGACCGCATAAAATTCTTTGTCCTATGTGGAGTACTTAACTTTTGCTTCATTCAGTTTCTCACTGAAGTATGCGACTGGTCTGTCATCTTGACTCAAAACCTCTACAATTTCAAATCCACCAGCGTCACACTTGACATGAAATGTTTTGTTGAAATATGGCAATACCAAAATTGGTTGTTCAGTAATCTTCCTTTTCAACAAATTGAAACTTTTATCTACTTCTTCTGTCTAGTGAAAATATTTGTGTCTTTTCTTCACCGTGTCCATCATCGGTGCACTAATTCCACTGAAATTTCTGATAAATTTCCTATAGAAACTAGCCAATCCATGAAATCTTCTAACTTCAAATATACTCTTCGGTGATGGCCAACTCTTAATCACCTCCACTTTATCTAGATCCATTTTCAGCTTATTTGCAGAGATAACAAACCCCAAATAAATGAGCTTTGTCTTCATGAACGATGATTTCCTCATATTTATCAACAACTTCTCCTCCTGTAATCTTTTCATCACTGTAGCCAAATGATTCAAGTGATCTGTTTTTGTTCTACTGAAAATCAGTATATCATCAAGATATACAATGACGAATCTTCCTATAAACACCTTCACAACTTCGTTCATCAACCTCATGAAAGTACTAGGCACATTTGTTAAACCAAACGGCATAACAAGCCATTCATATAGCCCTTCATTTGTCTTGAATGTTGTCTTCCATTCATCACCTTCTCTCATTCAAATTTGATGATATCCACTCTTCAAATCAATCTTTGAAAAAAAAAATTCTCCACTCAAGCAATCCATCAAATCATCCATCCTCGGCAATGGAAATCTATACCTGATGGTAATCTTGTTAATTAACCTCGAGTTTGTACACATCCTCCAACCTCCATCTTTCTTTGGGCTGAGCACTGTTGGAACAACGCATGGACTCAAGCTCTCTCTAACCAATCCTTTTTCCATTAAGTCCTAGACTTGTCTCTTGACCTCTTCATTCTCCTGCAGTGTCAATCTATACACTGCTTTGTTTGGTAAACTAGCTCCAGGTATAAGATTGATGTGATGACTTATACTCCTGATAGGTGGCAACGAACGAGGTAGTTCATCCACTACTATATCAGCAAACTCTTCCAACAACTTCTAGATTTCCTCGGGTAAATCATCCACTCTTGTACTGGTTAAAACAATTCTAGGCTTCCTGACCACAATGAATTGTGTATATTCCTTCTTCTTAACCACCTTAAGAAGTTCCTTCCCACTCATGAGAAGTACATTGTTGCTTACCTTTGGTTTTACTTCTTTATCCTTAATCGACAACAACATGTGAGTTCTTCCATTCTTCTCCAGGGTGTATGTGTTATTTCTCCCATCATGAATCACATTCCTATCTTATTGCCATGGTCTACCCAGCAATAGATGACAAACATCCATGGGAATGACATCACATAGTATTTCATCCTTATATCCTCCTATTTTAAATTCAACTAAACATTGTTTAGTGACATTTACCTGATGTCCCTTTTGTAGCCACGAAACTTTGTATGGGCTTGGATGTTCAATAGTCTCCAGCTCCAGATTTTCTACCATCTCTATAGAAATGAGATTGTTTGTGCTACCACTATCCATGATGATCTTGCATACCTTGTCTTTGGTCTTGCAAGCAGTCCGAAAAAGTCTATTCCTTTGGATTGGGTTCTCCACCTCCTTCTCTGGTGTTAAGAGAACTTTTCTCATCATCAATGACCTTCCACCTTCAACATCTTTTGCCTCAACATTCTGTCCTTGAGCTTTGGAAATGTGATTTTCACCTCCTTCTTTTTTCTTATCTGGACATTCATAGGATTTGTGTCCATTCTTTCCACAGGTAAAGCATTTTATTTCTCCACCTCTGCCTCTTCCTTTTCCTCTGATTCGAGGAAAAGTATTTCTATCCGCATACTGTCCTCTCTATGAGCTTGCACCTCTCTTATATTGAGTTTGAGGTTTCTTCCACTCTTCTTTAGGTTTCTGAGTCCTATCTTGGACAATTGTCTTGCCTTTGGTTTGACTTCTGCCTCGGCCCCTTTGACCCTGCTTTCAGCTCAGCTTCTCTTCAACTTTCAGAGCCATCTGATAAGCATATTCCACCATTTGGATGGTCATCATGCATATCTCATCCTAAATTTCATATCACAAACCATTCATATACCTGGAAACCTTTTCATCATCACTTTCCCGATGACCTGCCCTGATGTTTATCTCGTAGAACTCTTAAGTGTATTCTTTCACTGTCATCAATTTCTTTCTCAAATTCTGCATCCTCCGAAATAGAGTAATTTGATAGTCCTTGGGTATGAATTTTGCCTTCATCGTCACAACCATTATGTCCCAACTCTTGATTTTATGCTTTCCTTTGCAACATCTGTCAGCCTGTAGTTCATCCCACCATAATTCTGCATGTCCTTTAAGTCTTGTGACAACATGTTTAACCTTCTTGTCTTCCTCAACATCCTCATAGTCAAAATATTTATCCAGAGCTCTAATCCAGTCTATAAGCTCTTCAACATCCAAGTTTCCTTCATATACTGGAATGTCCATTTTTTCTCTAGCACCTATCCTTGCAACAACCCTAAATAGACGCTCTTCTGCTACATCTTCAGCTCCAACTTCTTCATTTCCGGCTTCATTTTCACTTTCTGATTCACTGATGTCCCCAACACCGACTGTGCGCCTCTATGTTGTTTCCATGGCATCAAGCCTAGCACGTAGTTCATGAATCTCTCTTTCCCTTGATGGATCAGGTAAATGTCTGTCTCTTCTTCTTGGAAATTCCCTTTCCTCTGGTGGATCAGGTATTTTCCTATCTCTTTTTCTCGGCGGAATGGCTGTAAAATTCCTCTTTTCCCTGCTACAGAAAGAAATAAATCTTTCTATGCTCTGATACCACAATTGGCACATACCCCTAAACCCTCAGGCTAGAGTTCGTGCAGGATCTTTCAACCTCGACCCTTTAGAGTCTGACTGACTCTCTTAATTCCTCTCGGGAAATTATTTACTCCCCCCTTTTGGAGTGAGATTCACAGGCCTTCCTGGGTTATGCTCGCGTGATCATTCACCAACATAAACCCCAAAATCAAAAACCAACTGACTTTGGGACTTTTCCTTTCTCTTTTCGAGATACCGGATTTCACGATTTCGTGAATCTCGTGGTCGAGCACCTTACCTCTTCGACCTCTGGAACCCAAAATACTAACACTTGGCCTTTCCTGATATCAATTTTGGATTTTTGGCTTTCACAAATTCGGGAGTTGCGATAACATGCAACTCTGCTCTCGACCCCTGGAGTCCCGAACTTCCGACTTCCAATCTACCGAAATGAAAATGTCTCAGCCTACCCTTTCTCTTTCACATTTCGGGGTTTTCAACACCAAATTGCGCTTTCACTATGTCCATGGCTCCCAAACCATCCAAACCCCGAAATGCCAAAATGACGTCTCCTGAAATCCTTTTGGGCTTTCGCGTATCGGGAGTTCGATATACTAAGAATCGAATGCTCTGTTGCCTCCGTCTTCCGATCTCTGATGTCCCGAAATACCGAAGTGGTATTTCTTCTCTTTTTCTTTCACTACCCTCAATAGAAAGTCTTTTGTCTTCTCACGTGTCGCCTTCTCTTTGTTTCGGGTTTCCGGGTATCGGAGATTTGGAACTCTCGAACCACCTTATGTTCTTTCAATCCCCGGTTTCCCGAACTCCGATTTTCCTCTATAGTGACTTCTGATTTTAGGTTTTCTCCCTTGCCATGTCCCAATCTCTTTCCCTTGGGACTTTCAAAACCTTGGACTCCGAGGTTCTGAAAACTTAAACTTGCTTCCCCTTACTTCCACACACGAATACCTCCTTTTCGCGTTTCGGGGATTTGATCAGTCAAGGATTTTGGCTTACACTTTGGACCCTTGAACCCCGAAATGATGAAATGATATGATGTCCCAATAATTCAATATCAGTGGCCCCTTATCCGCCTTGCAGCTCCTGTAGATCGTATGGTTCTCGCTATTTCGAGAATTCTTCTTGGAGAATTCCAATCATCCAAACTTCTTCTTCAAAGACCTCTGGTTCTAAATTGACCCTGCGATCCTCCTATTGAACCTGTCCTTTGTACGATGACCAAAGTTCCTTGCTTATTCTTGATCACCTTGAAGGCACGAATCCTCCTAAGCTTCCTTTCCCAAACTCAAATCTCCTAAGAGATTTCTGCACGCACTCCTTGTGGCACTTCTTCAATCCTCTCCTTGGTTGATAAGTTCTGAACTTCCAACTAGCCTACGCACACCTTGCACAGCTTCTGTGTCTAACTTGCACTTCTGTGGAAAATAAGAACAACGATATCCCTCCTGAGATTTCAGATATGAAATCTGAACCCGTCAACGCACTCCTTGCAGACGCTTCACTGCACTCCTTGCAGGAACTCTTACTCAAGAAGAGAAACAATTGAAACTCATTCCCTTACTCTCTCGGACTTTAAATACTTAACACGAAATCATACATACATAGCATAATAGAAGATGCACAACAGAAAGAGTAAAACAACCATAAGCATAGCATTCAACATGTGTACACAGAAAGTATTAGAACACCATGAGTCTGAATCAAAGCTTCATATATTAATCTCAGAACTTATGTACATGGATTCTTCTCTACAACTCTTTGTTTCTCCTTTTTGCTAATATTCTTAATCATTCAATCTCTGATTGATACAATCATACAAAGACAAGGGTGTCTATAGTCGTTTTCCCTCCAGCTCCTAAAACTGTCTAATCTAAAATTTAAGTCTACCTACTTTCATTAACTATGCGTAAATGCCTCTATGCCTTACAGATGAGAGCGGATCACTCAAGATCTGTTTACAATATGGGAGTACGCCTTCTTAACTATTTCATTAATTTCTGGGCATCCAAACTTCCAAAAACATCTCAAACATTTTCAACATGTGCCAAAAATGTGATGGCACTCATCCCTGCTGTCTTCCGCCTCCATGCTTTCTTGCTGTTGATGATGCTCCTGCATCACCACCATACGGGAGAGGTGGAATTCCTAGAATTCCAACCTCAAAAATGATTTCATGGATTATCTAGAAAGCCTTTTTGGTGTAGAGACATTTAATAAGAGCTTGGCCACCGCCGCAACTGGCCAATATTTAAAACATATGCAAGAAACATATAGGAATAACTTGAAACAAAATTATAGGTACAAGCATCCTCTGATGATTCCAGAGAGGGAGTGGAAGGCCCTCATTGAGGACGCAAAAGAGAAGAAATTGACAGATGAAGGAAAAACACCCTCTGGTCCCAGAAGGTAAATTACAATTTCAATTGAATACCTTCATTTTTTTTTAGATGTAAATAAAATTGTGGTATATATTAACATACTTGAAACTTTTGATGACAGGTTGAATAATACGTCAAAGGCCACACAAGCAAGGCTTGCCAAATGTGGCCATCATAGGCTAGGCCAGGGTGACTACTTGAAGTTGCAATCACGAATTGTAAGTACCTAAATATCTTATTTGTATCACCTTAAAAATTTTAGGTAATTGCCACGAATAACATAAAAAATACATACTCTTATGCAATGCAGGGTGACGAGTTTGGTACTGAAACCACGGAGGAAGACCTCCAACTTGGTTACAAGTATGGCTATAAAGCGGTTGTTGAACACCGAAAAAGATTGGGGTAGATGCCAAGAACCACTTTGCAGGATAAGTTAAATAAAATTCAATCCACATTAACGTTTATTATTAAAATAATACAGTCATGTTGGATATTATTAATATTTACAACTTTGTTTTAATCAGGGGAGCAACATTGTCAATGAATGCATTAGTATTGGAGAGCACTGCGTTGATAGAAGTTTGCAACCAGAAGATGGTTTTAATCCCATTCAGTCCCAATTTTCCATGGGGGCACAGCCCCACGATGGTGCTATGACCGAGTTGGCACATGACGATAATATGGTTGTATCTTAATCATATTCTTAATAATTTCGTAGTTATACATTTTGTACTTCTATTTTTTTTACTTATACATTTATGATTTTCCTTACAAATTTTGTGGTCTCAATGGCAGAGAATGTTGTACTTGAGGCTCATACAGTTGAAGAGGAGAATGTAGGGGAAACCATTCCAATGGTGTCGACCAGTGAACTAGGTAAATAATGACATTGCAGGTGTTTTTTTTAATATTACTGAACTAGTTCAATGATATTTAAAAACTGGCCATTTAAATTTTGTATTTTTTTCTTTTGTATGTGATGCCTCATCACATCGGCCTCCATTACACCATGAGTACCCCATGACTAGGCGTGCTCTACGTGAGAGGATGCAATCATAATCAGATTTTGAAGAGCACCCAGAGAACGAATACATAGGTATTGATGAAATGATTAGGAACTATAGAGCTAAGAAGAAGAGGCCGGATAAAAGTACTAAATGATGATGTACATGAATATTTTAATAATTATTTAATATAAAATCTATTTTCACCATATTCCTCTCACTCCAAATGGATCAAGGAAACATTTTATTTCATTGTAAACATTTGTGAATATTGGTATGTATATATGTTTGTTTTTATTGTAAATAATTCAATAGATTTATATGTTGGGTATTGGGGAATTGAGAGTGATGTGAGGGGGGGGAGGAGCCATAAGAGATTCCTCCTTCATGTGTTTGGCCCTCTTTAGTAGAGAATAATTTATCGGAGCCATTTAATCTTGGAGCAAACCTCCTTCGATCCAACAAAGCAACAACAAAGTCAATGTTGACTTTGTTGCTGCTACTTTAAATCAAGGGAGGCAAATTGATCAAATATTAGACACGTGGCTCCAATAAATTATTATCGAAACCAAGAGGATCTCATTTAGGTATGTTCTGACAATCTCGTAAAAATGCATCTTAGAGTAAATAATGTGCTACAAATATTACTTGTATTGATTTTTTAGATATTTATGGAGGTTGAATGATTTTGGAAGGTACTTTAAGATCTTTCTTCATCGATTGAGGGAAGCTCAATACTAATAGAGGGTCATACAGCTGAAGAGAAAAATGTAGGGCCAACCATTCCAACTGTACTATCAACCAGTTCATCAGATCAGGTGTGATTTCTCCTTTCAGCATATAAGTTTATATAGCCATCAATTCTAGTTATGTTTAATGTTTTATGAATTGTTATGTTCGATTGCTAAATTGAAAAATCACCATTTAGGTATGTATAATATTTTGATTATGTCCTCTAGATATTATGGATCTGTCAGTGTAGGTTTATGTTTAATCGATGATTTGACTACATCCACACCTCCAAAAGGTCATATGTCCCTTTCATTCAATCCATCATTGTCTAATAACTATTTATTTGCCACCCATTCACTCTCAATGATGGAAAGAGTGAATGGGAGACAAAGAAATAGTCACAAGACAATGATGGATTCAATGAAATGGACATATGACCGTTTGGAGGTGTGGATGTAGTGAAATCATGGTACAAATTTCTGGATCCAACCCCAAATCACATATTTTGAAGAGGTACCAATTTTTAAATTTAATTATAATTTGCTAGTCATTTTTCAACATGAAGTATCTTTGTTTGAGAAAAACACTTTAGATCAATCCTTCCTTTATTATCTTTACATAGAAAGAAAAAATGATGTATTCCATCGTCCTCATGGCTCAAGTTAATATAGGGTTAAGGATTGAGTATAATTTATGCCTAGGCTTAGATGGAGCTAGAGGGGTCTATGTCATGGTCTACATCAATATCTATGTCAACGTCTAAATCTATATCTATCTCTATGTGGTGGTCTAGGTAATGGTCTACGTCAAGCTCTATGTCTGGTGACAAGATATTTGGAGGAATGGAACCTACTGAAATGCACATTATGACCATTTAGAGGCTTATAGATTATGAGATTGCAGTGCACCCAAATTGAAAGGACTGTTTGGAGGCAGAGAGATAGAGATATTGAAATGAACCGTCTGGAGGCCCAGACATCATGAGATTGCAGTACACCTGATTTTAAATGACCGTTTGAGGCGGAAAGGCTTTGAGAATGTTTTCTTCTTATTCTTTTTCAAATGATAAACGCCAAAAGAATTTTCATTCATTTCCCTTGAGCCCATGCAATCCCTAGTGTTGTAATCTTAGCTCTGATACCAATTGTAACATACCCAACCACCCATGTACACTGTTGGGATTGTGGGGTTCTTAAAATTTTCCTCACCTTTGTCTTAATGGAAATCTTTATTCAACACCATAGAGGCCACGATGGAGGAGAGATATCTCAAGTTGAGGATATCCTATCTTCTCTTCATGTAATTTTTGTTTATAATTCTTTTCTAGAGTTCTTTTGGACTCTATTGATGGGAATATACAATCTAATTCTCATAAAGAGATTAATTCCTTAACAACTATGAATATTTCTCCTCAAAATTGTGTAAGAAAGGAGCCTTAACCCAAGCTCATACATTTATGCATGCAATCGAGATCCATTCCACCTCCATTATCTTGGAAAAGAAGAGTTGGACTATTGTATCTAGGGTTCTGAATTTTGTCCACAATGACAAAAGTTGCACCATTTTGAAAATCTTCAACTACATTATCAAGCAACTTCGAAATATCTCCAATTTCCCAGTTGTGGGAAGTCGCATTAGAATGGAGGAATTTTGGATGTACTTGAGCATGATACATGCCACCTGGTAAAGATCAATTTTGTTCATTTTGGAAATCATAATCCCCATCTCTCCAAAATTGATTAAAACTATTTTTCTTTGAGTTTATACCTGAACAGTTCAGTCAAAGGAAAAATTAATGAAAATGATGTTATCTTTGCAACGCATTTTCTGAACTCCACGCTTTCCTAGAAAATATAGAATATAACCCTAATCATAATCTGATCTGATTTGACACTCCAAAGGGTGCATTTCAATCTCACATATTTCTGCCTCAAATGATCATTTCAACTCGGGTGTACTGCAATCTCATGATGTCTGGGCCTCCAAACAATTCATTGCAATCTCACTATCTCTCTGCCTCCAAACGGTCCTCCTTTACGCAACGATACAATTTTGCTCCTTTGGTACAAGATGGAAGCTAAGTAGTATGGCTATCTATCTCAATTAGAATAACATGGTTATAACATCTCCTCTCTTTTGTGCAAGACTTAATATAACCATCATAAACTAGAGGACAACGTAGGTCAAAGGGAGTGAGTTTTTGGGTTATGATGGAATTGCAAAAATTAGAGCTTCCACCGAAACAATCTGAAGCTAAAAAATAGTTTCCTTAACATCCTTATTGTATAAAAAGGTACCAAGATGTATTGAATTATCTAATGAGAAGTGTGAACCAGTCTTTAGCAAACTATCTTTGGGGGAAACCCAAAGTAGATTAGATCCATCATTGGCAACTTTAGGCATCTTTTCACTTCCTTATGGGAAGCAAATGTCATCAAAATGGTAGGTTCCTAAGGGATCATCCTTGCTCAATGCTTGGATTGATCCTTGGATATGTTCCTTGGTGGTTTATATAAGTCCCTAGATGTGTCTAGGGCTCCTGGATGTGTTCCAAGGAATCCTTTCTCAGTGCTTGGATTGATCCTTAGATGTGTTCCTTGGTGGTTGATATAAGACCCTAGATGTGTTCTAGGGCTCCTCGATGTGTTCCAGGGAACCCTTTCCTAATGCATGGGTTGATCCTTGGTCTTGTACCTTGGTGGATAATACCGTAGATGTGTTCTAGGGCCCCCAGATGTGTTATGGGGAAACCTAGTCTTTGACCAGGTAGATCTTGGTGTAATACCAAGATGTGTTAATGTGTCATCCTCTTCCTCTCTCCCCGAATGGTCCATGAGACCTAGGAGTGCCTATGAAGATGGACATTAACACATTGTTGATGGACCCCCTTATGTAGTGATGATAAAGTTTATAGGTCATTGTGAGACTCATGTGGACATGTTTTGCCATTATGGACCCCCCCTTGACTTTGTCTTAAAAGGTACCCCCTTGTTTTTTTATGTGATTGAGTTTTTATTTATGTGATTGGGGTTTTATATGTGCTTAGGTTTTTTTTAATTAATATTAATATTAATCGACATTTTAATTAATATTTATATTAATTAAATGTCAATATTTAATTATAATTTTAAATTTCCCTAACCCCTCTCCCTAACTATAAATAAGATCCTACCCTCTAGAATTCTATTACACTCACACTCACTCACTCCTCACTCTCCTATTTTCTACGACTACCTTAGTTGTTCTCTCTTGATGATGGTGCAACCTCCTTTTTGGACTGTCTTTTCAAATCTGAGTTTTGTCTTGTTGGTGCGACCTCTCCATTTGATGTAACAATTTTAGATCTGAGTTTTGTTTGTTGGTGCGGCCTCTCTATTTTATGTAACAATTTTAGATCTGAGTTTTGTTGGTGTTGCCTCTCCATTTGATGTAATAGTTTCAAATCTGATTTTGTTGGTGCAGCCTCCCCATCTGGTGTAACAGTTTCATGTTATTGTTTTATCCGATTGAGGTTTTATTTATGTGATTGGGGTTTTATATGTGTTTATTGTTTTTATAATTATTATTAATATTAATTGACATTTTAATTAATATTTATATTAATTAAATGTCAATATTTAATTATAATTTTAAATTTCCCTAACCCCTCTCCCTAACTATAAATAAGACCCTACCCTCTAGCATTATATTACACTCACACTCACTCACTCCTCACTCTCTTATTTATTGTGGCTACCTTAGTTGTTCTCTTTTGATGATGGTGTGACCTCCTTTTTGGGCTATCTTTTCACATATGAGTTTTGTTTTGTTGGTGTGGCCTCTCCATTTGATGTAAAAAATTTAGATTTGAGTTTTGTTTGTTGGTGCGGCCTCTCTATTTGATGTAACAGTTTTAGATCTGAGTTTTGTTGGTGCAGCCTCTTCATTTGATGTAACAGTTTCAGATCTGAGTTTGTTGGTGTAGCCTCCCCATTTGGTGTAACAATTTCAGATCTGAGTTTTTTTTGCTACAATTGTCTTGTGATGTTCTATACCTTGGAAAAATTGCTCCTAAGTCCTTATGTCAGAGATCAAACCCTAGAGGTTTGATCCATGAACCTAAAACTATTTCTGAGCATATTATAAAGGTTTTCATCCACACATGTGAAAGGTACATCTTTCTTAGATCAGAGGTAAGCTTGACGTTTGTCTTTTCAATTATAAATTTTGTTTATACTCAGAATTTAATTTAGATCTATTTATTTCTTTTCTCATATATGTTGATCTTGTGAATATAAAAATAAAAATGCATTATTTGTTTCTATTTTCCCCTAATTCTAATTATAGTTTTCCTATGACTTTGACAAAAGGAACACTACTCTAGGAAGCCTCCTCACACCTTCTTGTGACCATTCTTCTTTCTATTCTTAGCCTATACCAAACAACAGTAAACAACAAAATGCCTGGAATCATACTAAGCTCTTGTTATGGAAACTACGTGATATGGCACTCAAAGCATAACTCATATCTACAACTTATCGAACTCACTATGAAGCTTATATATAATTAGAGTGCTATCATTCTTAGGAAGATACGGTATGAAGATTAATACTGACTGACTTATTACCTGTATTATACCAATCTTATTGAGGCAATGACATCAATGAATATGGGAAAGGTGATAGCCTTGTTTCTCTAATAAGTTGCCATTATAGGTTACCAGTTGTATTGCTTTCCCATATCCATGCCTATTCAATGGTAAACCTACTATTGGAACCAGTCTAATTTGGTAGTAGAGGTTATACAACCATTGCATGAATGATTTCCATTTAATTGATACTCATATGAACTAATAGCATGGACTAGTAGTACATGTATAGCCTTATTTACTCCTATTGTGTGATGTATGTACCCGATGAGTGCAATGAATATGGAATAAAGGAGCATTCACATTACCACATATAGGTGAATGGAAATAAGATTACATCATATGTGTACAAAGCTCCTTGTATCTCATATGTAGAAACACAAGTAAATCCCAAGAATCACTTCTATTACCATAAGTTGATAGGTATGAATATGGTATGCTCACAACAGTATGAGTTCCATCTTCTTGAATAGGGATAGATCTTTTCTTTGGTGGATGTATCCCATATTGGGTGAACCATGTATATCGGTGTCTCTATTGTATTGTGTATCTCTTGTGTTTTATTTCTTCATTTGTTTTGTATTATTGCTATGCGATCCTCTTTTTTATAACAAGAAACACCAAACCATAAAGGTAAGCAATAAGCTCATTAAGAGATAAGGGATAAGTGGTGAATAAAAAGGACCTAGTAGTTCAGGTCACCATTACATGAGGGACTGGTCACTAGGCAAATAACTCCCCAAAACTAGCTATGTGTGCACATGTGCAATGTTACTAAAGTATAGTGAAGCTTAGTTACATGTATAAGTTGCCCACAAATGATGTTATAATGATCATCATTATGACAATAGTTACAAGATTACATCAATCCACTAGACAACATTAAAACACATTTTAACATATCCCTCATCTAGAAATGAAAAAACCCAATGCATGCATCAATATGGATCTTTAATTTTTGAAGCTAGCCATATGAATTCTTCTCCTAGTGCTATAAGGTTTGGAAGTTTCCCCATTGACCTTAATATAGATCTAAATAAACCCATTTTAGGTCAAATCACAATGGAAAAGGGAATCTAGCAACATATGTAGGCTCACTCAACAATTGAGGAATGAAGTACTAACATATCTCAATAAACTATATTCATGCTTGATTCATCCCTTTCAATCTTCCAAGAATAGACTAGCTCTTCTTGTGTAGAAAAAATCTTCATGTCTTCTAAAGGACTTGAGGGGTAATCCACTAGAATTTCTTCATCCATCAATCCATCCACATAATTTCCTTATTCCATACAATATATTCAAGAAGTATACTTCTTTCAAACACACACATCCACACACACACATGAAAAATCCATAACATTTTTATGTTGAAATAAAAATGGTAAAGTTACACTCATAAAGTGCACTATGACATGAAAGAAAAACTTAACAAGGATATCTCTTGATATTCTTCCAATATAATTGAATGACTTTGAAATCTAGTATCTCAAAATAAGTTGTCCACAAACATATTACATCATAAGAAAAAAAGCCTAGATAGGTGTTACATTTTGAAAGTTTCACCCTGAAAACCATAATAAAATTATCCATTGCAGCCTCTTGATATAAAAAAACATAAAGTAGCAAAATTGTTCAAAACAAATAAGAAAATTAAATCCATTATCCAAAATGGATAGAGCTCATTTAAATAAATATCTGGAGACAGGGGGTAGGGATTTTCCCATTCTCTATACTCTACCATGTTGATGGTAGTATGCTATATCTCCAAAGATATTTTTGACAGGGAATCGACTAAGTTTTTTTGCTCCTTATAGATGTGATAATAAGATATATGAGAGAATATTCCCTCCAACAACTTTATTTGGTTATAAATTGGATGGAAACAAATATTTTGTATTCTATGGTTCCCCAACATCTAATATATAACCACATTTGAGTAAGCAACAACCTATAATTAATCAATATTTCTTTCTACTGTAATTCTTATCAATGTTTCAAGTGCTTTCATTTTATCCCAATTGTTAGTACCTCCACACAAAGTGGCCTCAAAAGAAATGTTGCTTGAATAAGAAAAACAAAGTGCACCTATAGCCTTGCATGTATTGGGGTTTCTTTAATAGGCCCTATCAAAAAATCCCCATGCTTTTGTTTTGTTAATCTCAAGTGTGCTTATATTCCTCTAAGGTTTTGTCTGGCAAGGTACCTTGAGTCCTTCATAAGAGAACTTTATTTTATAGAAAACTTGGAGGTGGATATTAACTTGTCCTATAAAATAATGGCATTTCTAATTAACCACAGGGCCCAAGAAACACCATACAAAAACCTTTATGATCCTTTACCTATGAGTCCTCAAACCAAGCATGTAGTGCTTATGGCTAAGAAGAACCTTTCCATTTCTCCTTTCTACTTGTCAAGGTATGGGCTAGATCTCAAACTTCTTTGGTAAAATGGCAATTTAATAATAGTTGACTAATCGATTTCCCTCCATTTTTACATCAAACATTTATTATGCCAAATCCCTACCATGCTCTTCTTTGAGACCATGAGATCTCATGATTTGATCCCTTGTTCCAAATCTAGTGCTTTAACACACACAAATGGCCTTGTTAAAATTTGTTTCTTCTACAAACTTTATGGATAAGGACTTAACAAGAAGAACGCCATTGACATTGTTTCATGTGTATGAATCCAATGAAGGAGGTTGGTCATCAATCCAATGCACAGTTCTTTAGTTTTTTCAAGTTGTACCTCACTTTCTCAGAGAATTCATAAACACTTTCCCTAACTGGTCCTAGGGGAGTGTGAATCAGAACTTACAACAATATTTTTTCAATTGCAACAAGTCATTTTCAATGGGTCCATCATCTCTATCATGTCACGAATTCGAATTTGCAAGATCTCATGATTTGACCCCCATATCCAAATCCAATTATTTAATGGATGTGCAAATTCTCTTGTCAAAAATTGTTTCTTATAAATGATTGTATGACCAAGTACTCTCATATAAGGGAATCCTTAGGACTATCCCATGAAAACGAATCCAACCAACTAGACTTCTCATGAAATTGACTCAAGGTTTATTAGTTTTTTTGAGTTGTAGATCGCTTACCCAGATAATTCAAGGACACTTTCCGTAAATGGTCCTTGGGGAAAAATGAAAACTTTGAATTGGAACAATTTGGTGTCTATTACAACATGTGAGTTCCATTCGGGCTATTTTCCTCATGTCTTCACCAAGGGTTAAGGTCAGAGATATCATGATTTGACCCCAATATCCAAATATAGTGATTTAACACATGTGCAAATGGCCTCATCCAAAATCATTTCTTACATACATTTTTGTGGCCAAGGACTCACAGAGAAGGGAGTCATCGACAATATCCCATGGAGATCAAACTAACAGAGTAGACTACTCATTGAATTGATTGGTGTTTCTTTAGTTGTTTCATGTTGTAGCTTTCTTGCCAAGACAATTCAGGGACACTATCCATAAATGGTCATGGTGGAAAAAAGTGTAACACATGATTAGGAATAATGTCCTATTAGTTTTAGGAAGCGAGTTTCATTAGGGCCATCATCACCATGTAGTGTCCGAGGTTGAATGAATGATCTTGTACTTTCACCCCTAGATTCAAATCTGGTGCTTTAACACGTGAAAAATACCTCATCCAAAATAATTTCTTCTACACACTTGTATGGCCAAGGACTTGAGGTGAAGGGTTTCATTGGCATTGTCCCATGTAGACCAATCCAAAGGAGAAGATTGGTTCTTGAGCTGTTTTGAGTTGTAGTTTTCTTTCCCAGACAATTTAGGGACTATCACTTGCCCTAAATGATTATGGGGTAGAAAATAAAAATAGTGACATAGAAAATTGTCTCATGAATTTCAGAAAGTGAGTTTCAATATTACAATCATTCCCTTGTATTCATATTGTTTGAAGCCAAAAGATCTCATGACCCCTAAATCCAAATCTGGTGCTTTAACACGTGCAAACAACCTTGTCAAAACAATTTCTTCTACATGCATGTATGGCCAAGGAACCAATGAGGGGAATTGTTGGAACTATCTTGTGGAGTTGAATCTAATGAAAAAGACTTCTCTTCAAACCAACTCATGGTTCTTGAGTTATTTCAAGTTATAGCTTTATTTCGTAGATAATTCAAGGACATTTTCCATAAATGGTATCGGGGGGGACACAAACCATTACTTGGAATGACATGTCATTAATTGCAATAAGTGAGTTTCAATAAGGCTATTGTTCCTATGAAGTCACCAAGCTTGAACGTGTGAGATATCATGATTTGCTCCCTAGATAAAAATTTGGTGCTTTAACGCATGTGGAAATGACATCCTCCAAAATCGTTTAATCTACATGATTATGTGGCCAAGGACTAATGGAGAAGGGCATCATTGACACTATTCTATGAAGATGATTACAATGGAGCAAACTACTTGTTGAATTGACTCATAATGTCGATTCAATTCAATTTGTAGCTTACTTTCCTAGACATTTCATGCACACTTGCCCTAAATGTTACAAAGGGTAAAAAATGCAAAGCAACACTCAAAACGGTATGCCATCAGTTGCAAAAATTGAGTTTCATTGGGTCTATCATCCTTGAGTAGTCACCGAGGTTGAATGTGTGAGATCTTGTTATTTAACCCCTGGATCCAAATTTGGTGCTTTAACACATGTGGAAATGACCTCAACCATTATTGTTTCTTATTCACATTTGCATGTCCAAGGACTCATGGAGAAGGGTGCTATTGGAAACAGTCACATGGAGATGAATCTAATGGAGCATACTTCTTATTGAACCAAATCACAGTTCTTTAGTTGTTTTGAGTTGTAGCTTATTTACTTGGATAATTCAAGGACACTTTCCCTAAAATGGTCTCGAGGGAAAAAATGAAACACATGACTAGGAACATCATGATATTAGTTGCAATAAGTGAGTTTCATTGTGTTAACGCTAGAAGTTGCTCTTAGACTGCTTAAGAGAAAGCCTAGCACATCTTGAAAATAAAAAGTGACTTGATTGGGTTTTAGGAAATTTTGAAAGTGGTAAGATTAATCAAGAAGTAAATAAAGCCATTGGACATGGAGTCCATAAAAAACTGCAACCCTGAACTAACATTCTATGGGCAGCAAGTGAAGAAAACAAAGCATTTGGATAGTGATTTTTTAATATCTCAAGGAAAATGAATGAACAGGAAGAGAATGGAGGAGTTGATAGCCTCACTATTAAACAAATCGGTCCCTTAGTGATTCATACAATAGAGGAATTAACCACCATTCAGAAAATCCTTTTCCAAAAATGATTAAACAAAAATAAACATAACCATGGAAAAAATTCGCATAAACCCTTTAAAAGAATTTTCTCAGCACAGTTAACATTTGTCATATTCCATATAACATTTGCAATATGTTTATGAAGGAAAAATGATTATGAAATAATTTTAATATTTACGTACTAACAAAAAACTTCATTCAAGTGTTCAAGTCTTTACATAAAAAGCAGCACAAGTCTGCAACTGAAAATCAAAGACTTTTCATGCCTTTCTAGCTCCCTCTTGGATCTTGAAATATCACCCAGACCTCTCAGGTCTTTTTTCTCTCTCAACCTCCCTTTACCAATCATGAAATATATATGCATAGAGTTAACAAACTATCTCTTATTTCTAGGAAGAAAAATCAATTAATATTTCTAAAAATAAACTAAATCTTGGAACAGAATGCAAGGTGTCTCGAGTGTCGTAACTGGAGTCCAATCTCCTTAGATTTGGAATGATCTTCTTAGTAATCTTCTTCCATCTGTACTCAATCACTCATGATTCACTCCCTTGAAATCTAGAACTGCCTGCTGATTTTATGCTTGGAAATCTAGAAAGTTGGGATACTCTGCCACCTGTTACATAGTTGTTAGAATTGGAATCAAATTACTTTCATGCTGTTGAAAACTAGTTTGAATGCTATCTATGTTCTCTTGATTGATTGCCACATGAGATTCCTCGAGGCTATAGGAGTATCCCTTGAGCTATATCCACCACCTGGGCTATGATTCACCACTTAAAAAGCTGAAGAAAAGGGTTAAAGTTGACCAAATGTTATCCACGCAGGAAGCTGAAGAATTGGTAGTGCACTATAGTTGAGTGTTGGAAAAAGATTTGAATGATTATTTGAAGAGCTAGTGGATGCTTGAGATTATGAATATGCTGCCACCATATATCAAGAAACTATATTTTCAAGTGTCGAGCTATCGATCCCCTACCATCTGTGAATGCATTCGACGTGATGAGCCAAAGGTTGCTCACTTGTAAAATCCTCCTTGCGCTTGATGCTTGGTTTAGTGCGTTGGCTTTGGCTTGTGTATTGATAGTGTGACTTTTGGTTCGATGCTAACCCCTAACATGTGTGATTATATATGCAGGTGCATTGGAGCTAGATCTTCTCCCTTGGGCCACTTAAATTTGATAGCTAGTTGGTAGCGCCATTTTGTAGCGCATTCTATAGCGCCCCCTCCAAAACAGGCCTGCAGTTTTCATAGCGTAGATCATGTGCAATGACCGTGTGCAATTTCATAGAGCCCCTCCCGAATTAGTTTCTGTGAATTTGGTAGCGCCACTGTAGTTCATCTAGGATATTTCGTAGCACTTTACAGAATCGATAGCGCCACTGTGTAGTTCAACTAGGAGATTTCTTAGCATTTTGCAGAATTGGTAGCACCATCGTGTAGTTCAGCTAGGAGATTTCGTATCACTTTGCAGAATCGGTAGCGCCACTATGTAGTTCATCTAGGATATTTCATAGCATATTAGGTAGTGAAATGAATCACATACAAGGATCATGCATTTTAAAAGTGTTAAACACTTCCATAGTACTTTGACGCGTAGAGCACAAAAGACCTATTGGTTTGGCGCTAGGATTTGATCTCGGTGCTTGATAGGTGTTGAATATGGATTTTGGAATATGCACTAGAGTGATTGATAAGCTTAGCTTCTAGATTAGACATAGGTCACTTAAGCACACACCACCCTTTTTATAAAATTTACAAACAAAAAATATATATTTTATTTGAAAATATAAAGAGACACAAAACTAGGGTTTTAGGCAACAATAAAAGTTTATTGTTTTCGTTTTTGGAATGTAGGTCAGAAGACAGAGTCATGAGAATATTGGACAACAACGATTAATGAGAGTTTACCAAGGCTTGATGGGGAAACTAGCAATTATGACAATGGGCAAAGACCTTGGGAAATGGGCAAACTAAGCCATGATCTAATGAAACACTTAAAATATTTACCATTACATTTTGAGTGCTAAAATTGGCTCCATGGGGGATGGCATGCTCTCAATGAGTATCCAAGAACTTGTAGATCAATGGTCTTATCTCCCTTCATCATTGTTCAGGAAAACTGCATGCTTGAGAGAACCTCTTCTCTTTAGTTGAAACTGAAAACTATCATATACTGAAAAAAAATACTCAAGAAGAGAGATTTATTCTTCCTACTCCTACTCTATCTAATTGCTTCCTTTAGATCAGGTAAAATCATGCTTCCAATGAAGCCATACAAGTATCTGATTAACATGCCAAATTATGTGTATGTGTTTCAACAAAATGAAGAGTAGAACAAAAATCAACACTTGATTGTAAATTTGATTTGCAGATTTATCATGAAATGGAGGCTGAAACCTTGAATCCATGAATTCCTTCATATAGATAGCAATTGGATCATGAAAAACAGAAGAAGTAGAATTATGAAAAATAAAGGTTACCTCTGTCTGAAACTAAAGCTCAAATATTCTCTGCATATCTTCTTCCTCATAATGGCTACCACTTTCAGCTACCTGCAAATCTGAACATGGTTGTGGATTGATTTCTTTGCTAATCATCAGTTGTTTGATATTGTCTGCAGATCTATATTGAAGCATGGTGAATGTAGGCCTGTTGATTTGCAGAGATGGCTGCTCAATGTCTTATGTAGATTCATTGGCTGATTTCCACACAATGTTGTTCCTCATCAAAATCTAATTCATAGTTGTCATACACCGACTGGCTGCTCATCAAGTCAACAAAAGGTGATGTAGGTATCTTCTCTTCTTCATCTGAATACTCATCAAATATAGGTGAACCCAAAACTCTTTTGAATTTTAAAGAAAAACAAGCAATCTCTTGATCTTTCTCTTCAATCTCAAGTGAAAATACATCATGGGGAACCTCTTGAAAGAAAGAAGAAAAGTCTTCTTCTACAATTATTTCATCTTTTAAATCTGAGACATTAGGTGCATCAGGGACAAGATATAATGCATATACAACTATGAAATCATCAGTAATATCATCAATCATATCTAGTAAATCTTCTTCTTGGGAAGTAGTAATAGAAATAATTTCATCCTCACTACTAGAGGAAAAAATATGCTGAAACTCCTCACAACAATGGTCGAAAAGGATTTCAGCCGGGTAAATCTTCTCATAATGTGAATTAAAATCCATGTGAAAATCCTTCAAATAATGGATACTAGTTGTAGAAAGCAATTGAAACCATTCACAAGCATGGCATTCTAAAGAAAATCTGAACATCTTGATCAAGACATCCTCGCGAACAAAACCATGTTCAAGCATGCATTTGTGAAAATTTAATAAGTGCTCGCCGGGATGATCGTACTTGCTTCCTCTGAATCTTGGAATATAATCATCCCATTTAGTTATAGTCGGTACTCGATGTGGAAAACCGATTATATTTGAAAAATCATAGAAGGCATACCTCCAAACCAGGAGAGATTCCATTGTTATTGTTGTCTCGTATCAGTGAAGTCGCCAACAAGTTCTTCCTTCATGGAGTGGAATCGTCAGGTGAAATATGTAGTCTCGAATATGTGATCAGCCCTTTTTCACCATAAAAATATGGATATGATCAATGTCGTTCTCCCAGGGAATATTTTTCATTCATCTATGTCCCTGACAACGACGCTAAAAAATGTTAGCGCTAGAAGTTTCTCTTAGACTTCTTAAGAGCAAGCCTAGCACATCTTGAAAATAAAAAGTGACTTGATTTGGTTTTAGGAAACTTTGAGAGTGGTAAGATTAATCAAGAAGGAAATGAAACCATTGGGCATGGAGTCCATAAAAAACTGTAACCCTGAACTAGCATTCTATGGGCAGCAAGTGAAGAAAACAAAGCATTTGGATAATGATTTTTTAATATCTCAAGGAAAATGAATGAATAGGAAGAGAATGGAGGAGTTGAAAGTCTCACTATTAAACAAACCAATCCCTTAGTGATTCATACAACAAAGGAATTAACCATCATTAAGAAAATCCTTTTCCAAAAATGATTAAACAAAAATAAACATAATCGTGGCAAAAATTATCATAAACCCTTTAAAAGAATTTTCTCAGCACAGTAAGAATTTGTCATATTCCATATAACATTTGAAATATGTTTATGAAGGAAAACATATTATGAAATAACTGTAAGAGTTACGTACTAACCAAAAAATTCATTCAACTGTTCAGGTCTTTACATAAAAAGCAGCACAGGTCTGCAACTGAAAATCAGAGACTTTTCATGCCTTTGTAGCTCCCTCTTGGATCTTGAAATATCACCCAAACCTCTCGGGTCTTTTTTGTCTCTCCCATCCTCCCTTTACCAATCATCAAATATATATGCATAAAGTTAACAAACTTTCTCTTATTTCTAGGAAGAAAAATCAATTAATATTTCCAAAAATAAACTAAATCTTGGAACATAATGCAAGGTGTCTCGAGTGTTGTAACTAGAGTCCAATCTCCTTAGATTTGGAATGATATTCTTAGTAATATTTTTCCATCTGTACTCAATCACCAATGATTCACTCCCTTGAAATATGGAACTGCCTGCTAATTTTGTGCTTGGAAATTTGAAAAGTTGGGATACTCTCCCAACTGTTACATAGTTGTTAGAATTGGAATCAAATTCCTTTCATGCTGCCAATAACTAGTTTGAATGCTATCTATGTTCTCTTGATTGATTTCCACGATCTTCCTTGAGGCTGTAGGAGTCTCCCTTGAGCTATATCCACCATTTGGGCTATGAGTCACCACTTAAAAAGCTGAAGAAAAGGGTCAAAGTTGACCAAATGTTATCCACGCAAAAATCTGAAGAGTTGGTAGCACACTATAGCTGAGTGTTGGAGGAAGATTTGAATGCTTGTTTGAAGAGCTGATGGATGCCTGAGATTATGAATATGCTGCCCCCATATATCAAGAAAATATATTTGCAGGTGTCGATCTATCGATCCCCCGCCATCTGTGAATGCATTCAACGTGATGAGCCAAAGGCTGCTCACTTGTAAACTCATCCTTGTGCTTGATGCTTGGTTTAGTGCATTGTCTTTGGCTTGTGTATTGATAGTGTGACTTGTGGTCTAATTCTAACCCCTAACATGTGTGATTGTATATGCAGGTGCACTGTATGTAGGTGCATTGGAGCTGGAGCTTGCCCTCGAGCCAATTAAACCTGATAGCTAGTTGGTAGCGCCATTCTGTAGCACATTTTGTAGCGCCCCCTCCAAATCAGGCCTATAGTTTCCGTAGCATCGATCCTGTGCAATGACTGTGTGCAATTTTTTAGCACCCCTCCCAAATTGTTTTCTGCGAATTTGGTAGCGCCATTGTAGTTCAACTAGGATATTTCATAGCACTTTGTAGAATCGGTAGCACCACTGTGTAGTTCAGCTAAGATATTTCGTAGCACTCTACAGAATCGGTAGCGCTACTGTGTATTTCAGCTACAAGATTTCGTAGCATATTAGGTAGTGAAATGCAAAACATACGAGGATCATGCATTTTTAAAGTGTCAACACTTCCATACTGCTTTGACGCGTAGAGCACAAAAGACCTATTAGTTTGGCGCTAGGATTTGATGTTGGTGCTTGATAGGTGTTGAATATGGATTTTGGCATATTCACTAGAATAATTTATAATCTTAACTTATGGATTAGACATAGGCCACTTAAGCACACACCACCCTTTTTATAGAATTTACAAATAAAAAAAATATTTTTTATTTGAAAATATAAAGAGACACAAAACTAGGGTTTTAGGCAACAATAAAAGTTTATTGTTTTTGTTTTTGGAATGCAAGTTAGAAGACAGATTCATGAGAATATTGGACAAAAGAGATTACTGAGAGTTTGTCAAGGCTTGATGGGGAAACTGACAATTATGAAAATAGGCAAAAGACCTTGGGAAATGGGAAAACTAAGCCCTGATCTAATGAAACACTTAAAATATTTACCATTACATTTTGAGTGCTAACACATTGGGTACATCATCCCAAGTAGTCATCGAGGTTGAATACGAGAGATCTCATGATTTGACCCCTAGATCCAAATCCAGTGCTTTAATACATGTGCAAACAAGCTCATCCAAAATATGCTATTATTCATGCTTGTATGGTTAAGGAATTATGGAGAAGGATGTCATTAACATTGTCCTATGAAGATGAATCCAATGAAGCAAAATTCTCATAGAAATGACTCATGGTTCTTGAGTTGTTTCAAGTTGTAGGTTTCTTGTGTGGACAATTTAGGGTCACTTTCCCTAGGTCCCATGGAAAAATAAATGAAAATAGCGACTTGGAAAAACATACCATTAGTTGTAGCTAGTGAGTTTCATTGTAACCATTTCCCTTGTGAGGTCATTGGGGTTGGAGATAACAGACCTTGTGATTGGCAATTGACATTTTTTTTTAAAATACGTACATGACGTCTATATTGCGACATTTGGTAACGTCAGTCCCATAGAAAACACGTCGGATATGAATAATTGACCGTCGGTGGAGCGACGTTACCATACATCGGTATTACGATGTATGGTAATGTCGCTCCCATAGAAAACACGTTGGAGTTGAATAATTGACCATCGATGGAGAGACGTTACCATACGTCGGTATTATGACGTATGGTAACATTGCTCCCATAGAAAACACGTGGGAGATGAATAATTGATCGTTGGTGGAGCGACGTTACCATACATCAATATTACGACGTATGGTAACATCGCTCCCATAGCACACACGTAATGGAGACCGACAAAATGAGACGTCAGAATTCCGATGTCTATGACGTCGTTGTAGCGATGACTATATGGGGTTTGGACAATCAAATCCAAGATGACACGTGTCCGCATGAAATGTTGCAATAGAGACGATATCTATGGCATTAAAAAGTGATGTCATGTGAAATGACATTTGAGGGGGTCCATTGTTTTTCGTTCTCCCAAAAATATAAAGTGGCAATTGCATTGAACGCGTCGTCAGAATTTGACCCAAATGTACTAGTGTATGACTAGCTCCTAAATCAATTAAAATAGTAATGGTTTGGTTTTTGATCATACCTTCCATTTCATTCATATGTGACTAATACTTTGCTTTCTTGTTGTCCAGGGCTACATAGATCTTGGGTACACTTATGCCCATGTCCTCCATTGTTTCATATCACTAATCATTGTGAACAACTCTCACTTAGTCACTTCTGTGAGGACAATCTCTAAACATATGATCTCCTTTACAACCCCAACATTGCATAGGTGGTTGCCTTGGCCTTTGACCACCAATATCAATCGTTCTGGGTTCTCTAGAAATTGGTTGTCCCTAAGGATTATTTCTAAAGAATGGTGGCTTAATTCCCTTCTTCCTCTGATCCATCTTAAATTTCTTCTTATCTTCCCAAGATTTTTAGAAAGTTGGCCTTGTTTTTTGCTGATCATATAGGCACTTAGCTCACCTTATGGTCTCCTCCAATGTTTTGGGATCATCATATTGTATTTTTTCACTGATGGATGATGGAAAACCACTCAAGTACCTATGAATATTTAATGTCTCATCCTTGATGAAAGAAACATACTTCAACAATTCTAAAAACCTTCTTTCATATTGATCTATTGTCATACTCCCAAGTTTGAGTTCAAAGAACTCTTTCATTTTCTTGTCATAGTACCTCTTATTCAAGTATTTATTTTCAAAATACTTCTTGAATTCCCTCCGAGTAACATTTTTCTATTTAATGTGTTGCACTTGCACAATCTGATCCCACCACATGGATGCCTTTCGTTTGATTTGATAGATGGAAATTCTTCCTTCTGCATTAGAATAATAATTATGCAATTGAAAATACTTTCTCATGCCCAACATCCATGTATCTGCATATTTATCCTTCTTATGCTCACCATCAAATGTAGGAGGTTTGACTTTTTTCATTTCCCCTCGTAGCTCATCCACCCCAGACCTCTTATGATTCTTGACATGGGATGGACTTGAGTTGTTGTGTGCTCTCTTATTGGAATTCCTCGGGGAGTGTTGGTGATGTCTGCTAACACTTTTTGTTTTTATTTTCTCATTAGGAGGCTTGTGACTTCCTGATTTGCTTGAGCCACTCTCCTTATCCAATTTATTTTCTATTATTTCTAGGTTCTGCATCAACTTCATGTTGAAGTCTCCCTGTTGCTCCCTAGCTCTCATAAGCTTTTTGTTATCTTCCCGATGAATTTAGACATCTTTTTGCAACTTTTTAATAATTTTCATCATGTTCTCTTCTTTATCTATCTCTTATCCATGCCCATTGGAGTTCTATCCTTCAACTCCCAAATGGACATCCATTCCTTTAGCTTCATTCTCTGAACTAAAAGCATCGTGTGCCTCCTCCATTTCTATGCACCGTGGAACAATTTGGTTTGGTTCTGTCAATTGTTAACTCTGCAAAATGTGCAGTCAACCATAATTTTTGTTAGGTTACAGGACTTAATAATTTTCTAGAATAAACCAATATGATTCAATAAAACAATATTATATTCCATTTTCAACGGGTCTTAGTCGATCAAGAACCCCTCAGGCTTCTATCTCTAATCCCTCCTCTGTTCTGTAACAATTTTTGGGTGCTAGTCCCTTTTCTTTGGCCCTCAAATCGCATGTGACCACAACTGTGACCAAGTGCTATTAGTTGGAAGATTATCCGAAGCCTTGAAACTTCAGGGCTCCAAAGCTTCAGGCTTCTCACAACTCCAAACCTCTAATTTCCTAGAGCACTGAATTTGGAGAACTCACAAAGAAAGGTGGATCAACGATCCACAACTTCCTAGCATCCAATCACTGAGATCTATTATGAAACTATGACTCTGGGAGTTTTCAAAGCACTGCTCTACAGGTCCACCAGTGTGCCGAACCGACGAACTCACAACAAATGAATCAACGGTCTACACCTTCTCGCTAACCAATGACCATGATCAAATCCAAGACTCTGGGCTTCAAAAGTTTCGGACTATTCCCAATCTCAATCCTTTCGATGTACCAAGTCTCTGGAATATTAGATCTATTTCCACGTGTCCCTCCTCAATCAACGGTGAGGATTTACTCTAATCTTTGGAGCTTTAGAAGTCTTCAAAATTTATCAATTCTTGACCAAGTTCGGCTGCTTTGTGCAATCCATCAGGGGCCTCATCGACCATACTCGAGGAAAGTGCCAGATGGTGGAATACTAGAAGTGGACACGTGGCCCAATCAAGCGGGTGACACATGTCATGTTCTAACTGGCATTCCAATCTTCCAAAGGTTGTTAACTCATTGACATGTGGCATGCATCTCGTGTTTCCATGTCATCTTAGGTGACCTCAGCAAGTCACATCTCTTTGTGACTTCGGGAGTTCTGGGACTTCGAAACTCCGGGACTTCGAAAGATTTTACATTTTCACCCTCAAATATTTTGAACACCGAACTCCCGAACTTCTTAACCTTTCAGGGCCCACATAGTACAATTGTCATCATATAAGAGGGTGACATGTGGCCCCATGTGTCAGATTTATTTTGTTCCAACAAGGTCATCAAAAGGTACCATTTTGGCTGACATGTGACAAGACTAAGGAAGTCCATGTTACAGCGAGACTTCGGGCTTCGGGGTATTTCACCTTAGCATCCCTCGTTTCTCCCAAATGGGTCAACCTCTCGCTCTTGGATTATCCCTACGGTTCTTATCCATCCTAGGTCAAATCCAATGGTAACCACTTTCCCCCCCCGATCTACGGTGTAGATCCTCTTCGGGACTTCGGAACTTCAGGCTTCAGCCCCTTTTTCTCTTATAACCCATAAACGTCATCGAAGTCACTAAGTCCAAATGACTTGGAGGTTAACCTTCATGCACTTTTCTCCAGATATGACGGTTGTGAAGGATTCTCCTTCTCCTGAATAAATCCTACGGCCCAATCACCATGGACATTATGGTTTCTTTCTTTGTGGCCATTTCTTAAACCATTACACCTCATGTGATTCCAAACACAGTCCAAGTGTTCTCTCAACTCCCTTATAGCACTCTGTACATCAAAATTCTCTGGACCTTTTTCTTTGAATTCCTCGTTCATGGCCCATCTAGGTTCGGTCTAGGAACCATGGGCTCTGAACTTGAATTTTGTCCATTTCGATAACAATTCTTTTCCGAAACTTTTACTTCAAATTCCACTAGCATGGCCCATCCAGGATCAGTGTTGAAACCTTGGCTCTAATACCAATTTGTGACATCCCTAGCCACCAACAAGCCGGGAAACATCACTACTGTAACATACCTTTAGCTCTGATACCAATTTGTGACATCCCCGGCCTCAAACCAACAAACCAGGCCATGCCACCCAATAACTTTCATGCTCTGATATTGTATATATATTTATATACATATCTATATAAGTACAAATTAAACAAATATAGCGTTATGTTCATACCATTATTCATACAGAAATAACATTTAAACATGCAATCATTATACACAGACAATTCTAACAATCCTTATAACTTAATTTCAAGATACACATCATACAGAGAACAAATATTTGGTACTTATCTTTTAACAGATGACCACAAAATACGTGTAGACCTTCCATGAACCTCCCATCCTTAGACCACACTGCTCATCATGCTCAACAGTGGGTCACCCCCGTGCTGGGACTAAACTCCACCGGGCAAGGGATTCCTAGGCTAGGCAAGGACAACAGGAAGGTCGCATAGATCAACAGGAAATATTTTCTCCCATGAGCCATCTCACACTAATAGCCTACAACCTCTCATTCCTCACATGCCTGTCCCACCCCAATAAGTGTGCCCCTTCTTGCTCAACAGTCCTCCAGCTGCCCCACTTCCTTTCCAGGGCTTCAGCAACAGACCGAACAGGAATTCTCAGAGCACTATAGTTGTAGTTGAGCTACCTATGGGAAATCACTTCCCCAAAAACCTCTCTCACCTGGAGAGATTTTCTTACATGCCTGACAACCTGCTTCTTCAGTCCATGGGCCTGACAACCCACTTCTTAACACCCACAGGCCCAACGATCTGCTTCTTCAGTCCAGCTCCTAATTCAATTCAAGTAAGGGTGATGGCAGCAACAAAGCTCGATATAGAAGAGAGGAGAGAATAAATCCACGCTCATTCAAGCAATGGCATTGGCAGCAACAACAAACTGTTAAGGCACAACACGACTCAGGAAAAGTACAGGTGCGTTGTGCTTCACAGGAAAACACGGGTCATCTTCATGGGTTTACTGGTTTCTAAGGCACGCAAATGATGTAGAGGTCGACGATGAAGGAAATGCTCAATGCGTGAATCAATGGGTGAATCAGGAAAGATGGTAGACTTCCAGAGAATGGCAAGGGTCCGAGAATGGTCAGAGATGCGGGAATGGTGAGGGAATGCGAGAATGGAAAGCGAACCCTCCAACGAAGAAAGTATGTGTAGGTAAAATGGAATTTTGTCCATAAAAAGGGAAGAAGGGAGAATTTACTAGAGAATATTCAATCGTTACTCTATCATCCCATAGAGCATTGGGGAGGGCCAAATACCAATTTATCTGGTGCTCTGTAATACTTATTTTCATAATTTTAATTGGATTTTTATTTGTAGACTCTACCAGCCCATTTCCTTGAGGGTAATAATTAGCTAAATATATGATTTTAATGTTTCTTTCAAGAGCATATTCAGTTAATTTTAAAGAAGATAAATACTTGGCCTTATAAAAAACTAATGTTTCTAGGGAACTAATATAGTTATAATAAAAGAGTCTGGGAAAGATATCACCTTATTTTCATTGACAATCTTCAAAGGTATTGCTTCAGTCCATATGGTGAAATAATTTGTTGCAGCAAGGATGTATTTGTGAAATTGAGAAGAGATAGATTGATATCTCCTATCACATCTAAACCCCACTATTGAAATGGACATTCAATTGTGATAGGTTGAAGGGGAAAAGTAGGCCTCTTTTCCTTCCCATCTGACCTTTGGCATTCCTGGCACTTTCTTACATATGCAAGAGAGTCTTTGAGTAAAGTAGGCCAATAATAACCAACTCTAAGTATTTTATGTGTTGTGGTGTCTCCTCCAAAGTGTCCTCCAGTTGGACCATCATGAAGTTCAGACAGAACCTTATCAACCTCTTCCTTCTCAAGTATTCTCAAGAAAATGATGTCATAATTTTTTCTAAAGAGTATTCCTTGGGTAAGGTGATATTGGGCTTATTTGATACTAAGATCCCTCTTCTTATTTGATTCCATGTAATGTGGGGCTGAACCATGGGTTAAATAATATTTTATTTCATAATACCATCGATCATTTTTTACAGGGATATAGAAGATCTCATTCTCAGATAGGATTTGATCTTGAGAAATCCCATCTTCACTTGCTCTGTCATCTGTTGATTCAATTGCCAATTTTCATAATCCTTGGACCTTTACAATCTTAGTAGGCTTAATTTATAGGTCATATTATTGCAAGGTTGTTATCCATTTGGATCTTTTCTCTCCCAAATCCTTTTGTACCGAGAGGTTTATCACAAAAGAATAAGGCATAATCACCTTGGTTTTCGATTTGATAAAGTAAGGTCTGAAGTGTTTGAAAACCTTAAAGACTGCATAGGCTTTCTTATCTAATGTATAGTCTAGTTTGACTCCTTGCAACCCTGAACTCATAAATGAATGTGTAGAGTATGAAATCTTTGTTGAAGTATGGACTCATCAGTGCAGGAGCATGTGCTAGCTCCGCTTTGATTTTTTCAAAATATGCCTTTTCCTTGGGACCCCATTTAAACTCTACATCCTTCTTTATCATTTCTTGGAGGGGTTTGACAGTTTCAACAAATCTTGGGAAAAACCTCCTTACGAAATTAATCTTCCCAAGGAATGATTGCATAGATTTCTTGTTATGGGGAGGAGGTATTTTTTATATGGATTCAATTCTCTTAGGCTCAATCTTCATTCCATATTTGGATAAAATGAATCATAAGAGTCTTTATTCATTGACTGCAAAAACATATTTTTTGGGATTCAATGAGATGCCATACCTTCTACATATTTTGAATATACTCCTTAAGTGGGATATATGATATTTCATATCTTTGGAGAATATAGTGTCATCATCAAGGTATACCATCACACAATAACCAATAAGTCCTTTGAAATCTATGTCTATTTCTCTCTGAGAAGTTTTTCCTGCATTTATCAATATGAATGACATCTTCTTGTAAGCATAAGCTCCCCATTTAGTTCATAAAGTAGTCTTGAGTTGGTCATCATGGTCAACTAAGAATTGATTGTAACTTGAAAATCCATCCAATAATGAGAGCATTTCAGAAACTGAGACACATTGGATGATCTATTCCATGGGTGGCACAAGATAATTATCTTTTTTAGAGGCTTTGTTTATATTTCTGAAATCAACACAAAGCCTTATGTCCCAATTATTCTTCCTCACAGGAACTAGATTGGAAATCCATTGAGTGTGCTTGACTAGGAATATTATTCTCGCTACCAATAGCTTGTTTAATTACACTTTCACTTAAGGTTCCAAGATTGGGTGCATTTTCCTCAACTTTTGTTGAAAATGCTTTTTTTGGTGCTTCATTCGAATGATATGTTGTATAATCTTTGTATCATAGGTTTTGAGGTTGTCATAGGTCCAAGAAAATATATCTTTGTATTCTTTGAACAAATTGATGAAGGATTTCATTTGAACAAGGGAACCATTTTTTCCAAGGTTTAAGTTCTGAGGTACAATGTTTTTTCATAGAATGATCACTTCAAACTGCATTGTTGAACTGTTGGTTATGTAGTTTGTTACCTTTTTGAATTTGTCTTGAAGGTCATATAGTTTCTCCATCTTCTCCACATTGTTATGACCCAAGGGGGGAATATATATGGCTAAATGTATATGATATGACCCCAAGGGGGGGCATATATGGGCCTAAATGTACATTTAATGTGTAAATACATATGTAATAGGGTCGGCCTAGTGATAAAGGAGGCCGCATGTGCAAGTGTGAATAACTATATATAAGAGATCATGTATTCATTATTGAGAGGGAATTGTGAAGTATGAAAGGTAATTGGTTATTTGAAGGGGGTTCCCCTATTATTTAAGGAGTTATTGTGTAACTTATCTATATTGGAGTTGTGCTTCACGTTAACATTTTGTACATGGTGTGTACTTCTGTTATTTTATGATATTTTGAGTATTTGGATCATAACATTTGGATGATTTCTTATATATATATATATTCACACTTGCACATGAGGCCCCTTTATCACTAAGCCAACCCTATTGCATATGTATTTACACATTAAATGTACAATTAGGCCCATATATGCCCCCCATTGGGGTCATATCATATACATTTAGCCATCTATATGCCCCCCTTGGGTCATAACACACATTCTTGTGGATATTATTAATTATATTGTTGTTACTTTGATTTGTTTGATCTGTTGAGTTAGGAACAACAATATCCATAATTTTATCATGTTGGACTTCATTTATTATGGAATCTTTGAAATTACCCTCGAGGTGTAAGAAGCTTATAATTTGCTCGTAATCATCAAAGAATCTCTATTTGGTCACATTATCAAGAATTGAAGGCCTGTACAGTAATTCCATGGAAAACGAATCAAGTAATATCCATGCTAATGGAATTAATCTAGATGTTATATTAGCTAGCAAGTATGCATCATAGTTTAAAGAATGAGGAACAAGATTGATGTTAAAAGTATCAAGCAATTTAATCAATTCACATACCTCTTGTTGGTGATGCTTGAGATGACTAGAAAGACAATTTATGGTGTTTCATACCTATCTTATTACGATATCAGAGTCACCAAATACCTTAATCTTCTTTGTTCCCAAGTCTACTACGTTTTTTAATCCTTGAAGAAGGGTTTCATATTCTGTAGTGTCGTTTGTACATTGGAATTCAAGTCTACATGCAATCAATTTTTTCTTTCCAGTAGGGTCCTTTAGTATGCATCCAACACCTGCACCTTCAAGAGACTTGGATCCATCAAAGAATAAAGTCCACATTTTAAGATCTCTTTTCAGTTTGAGCATTGACTCAGAATCTTCTTTGTTTTCTGAATTAGTGGGGTTAATAAAATTAACAAACACTTCTAATCTATATCTAGATACTATGTTAGGCTATACATCATGATTATTTTCAATGTTATCTATTATTTTACAGTGAAGCTCAGCAATCTAAGTGCAATGAAGGATTTCAAATTGTGTGTTTGATTCCGCATGAGAATAAATCTCAGTTGTGTGATTCCCAAATAATGACTCATTAGAATAGTTTCCTAAAATTGAGTGATTGAATAGGATAGGTTCATTAGGGTCATTTAAGTCTTTTACTACATGATTATGTACCTTTCTCTGTCAACTCTGATTTGATTGGGCTTCCCGTTGTAAGGAAGCCATAAGTGTCACCAATCAATGGAAAAATATCCATCAAGCATAGCATACCAATCTCTGCTCAAAAGTATTCCATAAGTATCTGGAATATACACCACTATAATGTCAATGGTCTGATGTAACTTAGGGTTGGATGATAATTTTATCAGAAAATTATTTAATTCCCCAATAAATTTAACTCTTGTTCTATCTATTTGTAGGATTTGGATACCAGATTCTTCTAGTTTGATGTTGAGTTTCTTGCATACCTTAAATGACATGACATTAGAAGAGGCTCTTGAGTCTACCATGCAATTGTGGACATTTTTTTTAAAGATCTCAAAAGTCAATAAGAAGGGAGGAGTAATGGATCTTGACCTTTGACCAGTCAGAGATGTATTGACAATTGAATCTCTTTTGACGACAATCCTTTCTAAAATCTTTGTTTATTCCTCGAGTGTTGTGTCGAAAAAGGGGGGGTGAGGTAATGTATTCAAATAAAAACCTTATGTGTTTATTATCTCTTACATAGCCCAGGGTTCATTATTATGTTAATCAGGACGATTTGTCATATGAGAGAGAAACACGTGGTGAGCTAGCCTTGAGAGGGTGTTTTGTCTTCAATGTTGGATACTTCTATAAGGAGAATTTCTCCAGATCATTAGGAGGGGTCAAACTCTCCTGACGACAATTACTTTTTAAATATTCGTTTTCCCTCGAGAAATGTGCTAAGGGGTGAAGGTAACCAATTAATTGACCATTTTTAATGTATTAATCCCTTTGTATACACCATGTTATCTACTATTTCACCTTTTACTTTACTTTACTAGTTTGAAAAAGTCATCGTATGTCGCAAGGCCATGTAGAGGTCAACCTTATAGGGTTACGATATCATCTTCGAAAGGATCGATCAGATTGAGGAAACAAATCATATGAAGGAGAAGACCAATATGTACTGACGAGGTGGCTTCCTGACGATACATCTTGGGAAGTGTCATCGGGGATAGTCTTGTTAATAACATTGATGAAGACCTTGTAGCATTCTGTGACGATGAAACAATATGCTTTGGAAAAGGTGTGCCAATGGAATGGGGCCATGTAGAATGTATAATGTGTAGTAAATATTTGCACTTAATTGAATTAGAGTGAAAAATTGTGCTAGAGGTCCGCCTTCCACATTATACAGTGATTGGTTGTCGAAATCTTGGACTAATATCCTTCCAAAACATATGCATAAAATAGATTCCCTAGTGTATCATACTTAACTTATGTACGCAGTCATTTTCAGAAGACTTCTCGAGAGGAAGAATCGACAGATATGGAGGAAGTTCCTGATATATGTCACGGCAATGGAAAGGGGGGTTGGCTTGAAAATCGTGCAATGATTAAAATCATGTAAAGAGTATATGAGATATAGGGTGAGGGGTCCACCTTTACACCCTTACAATGATTGATTTTTGAAGGATTCAAAGGGAGATCTCTTCTTGACATGTGTGCATGAAAATAGGGGTTGATTTAAAAAAGCATATGGTCTTTTCTTTGAATGGGGGTATCGTCATCGGGAGAAGTGGTCGGTAAAGGCATGCTTGCTAGGTGTGTTTCCTTGACGATATTGAATCTCGATGATACTTTTGAGACAATGTCATCATTGGAGGAAGAGTTCGGGAAATACAAATAGTGTGGCTTCAACAGAAAGGCCTAACAATGCTTAAAAAAGGTTCATACAGGTAAGGAGTTTTCACATCATTCCAAAGGGGCTTCCCGAGAAGGTTTATTATTTGAGTGGAGATAGAGGGGGGGGGGGGAATTGATCAATGTAGTTTGAAGGCTTCAATATTGGTCAATATTTCCTTATATCCACTTCATATATTATGTACAAAATGTAGTATTATGAATGAATAACTAGTTAGGTTTGTAGTGGTAAGTACCTTGCTGAAATTTTAATAGGTATCCACTAAATCCTTTATGCTATATAATTTTAATGGGTTGTTTTGTATGTCACAACAGGAAGTTTGTACAACATCGTATGTCAATTATCATGAAATGGTAACCCTGAGTAATGTCTTGCACCTATGGAGGACCCAACTCCTTCTTGTTGTATGGGAGGATATGGCCACTACCCATTTATGTGTAAGATGGAAAGGAGCCTACTATATATTTCTATTGGTTTCAAAAATATTAAATTTTATGCATATTAGGTCTACTTTTAGGTTTTCAATTTACACCTTCATGCCATCTATCTTAGGGAACCTTTTTAAGATCCCCAAAATATTATTTTTTTTGCTGTTGAGGATATTATCCATGGATGTGTTTCGAGTGTCCATCATGGGGCCTTTTTGGTTCCACTAGAAGGCCCATTTTTTTAAAAATCTCAGGTCGATGTGTTACTTCCAGCAGAGTATTACCGTGCTATTAAAAATCCCAAATTCCTTATATACTCAAATATGTTGAAATTTTGTTGTGAGTGTTGTAAATGTTAGAGTCTTTAGGTTCCTAAGAAAAAAGGAATGTCAAGAGTTATATCTCTCTAATATACTAAAAGGTTTACAACAATATTACTTAGTCAAATATTCCACAATGTTAACTTAGGAGAATAGACTGTACCCTTATATCTACTACCTAATTCCTCAGTATACGAGAGTGATCTCCTCGCATTATTAGTGTACTATAACAACAAGGTCACAACTATAGGTTTATGTAAGGTTAGTTTTAGGTGCACCTAAGGGGATTCTGATATAATTGATGGTACGTGAAAGACAAATTTGTATACATGTGATATCTAATGCAGTACTACTTGAGAATGATAAAAAGTCAATGAATAAAAATCCACTTTGAGGGGGGAACCTCCTTTTACAATATATTCAATGTACATGAAGAGATGAGATGATATGAGATAATCCTAAGTCTAGGTCTCCTTGGTATATATATAGGAGAAAAAGGGTACAATTATAATGAAAGGGTTCTATCATACATACAAATATAACACTATAAATGTAATAATTCAATATCTAGGGCTTAATAAGGGATTTTATACTTAACATGGGGATTTGTCTAGGACTTAAAATACCCTCCCCTTAAAAAAAGTGTTGTTCTCAACACTTGACTAACTACATGTGTTTATGCATGAATAACTCATCTTCCCATGTCACCTCCTCCACTGGTAAGTTCTTCCATTTGACGAGGTACTTAGTAATTGCTCGATTTCACAACCGCTTAATCCTTGTCTCAAAAATTGTTTTTGGTTCTATTATGATTTTCCCTTCTTCATTAATCTCTGGTAAAATAGTTTGGACTGGGATATTGTCATCGATTATCTTCTTTAAGAAAGAAAGATGGAAGGCTAGATGTACACATGAATATGTAGGCAACTCTAATTTGTAATCCATACTTCCAATCCTTTGCAACACCTTATAGGGGCCATAATATTTGGGTGCAAATTTGTTTTCCTTCTTTTGTTGCTCGAGGGACATCTCTTTATATGGTTGTAGCCTCAAAAATACCCAATACCCCACTTCAAATTTCCTATCACTGCGATGTTGATCCACTTGTTGTTTCATCCTATTTTGTTCCATAACCAAGTTGTCCTTAAATGGTCAAAGAACCTCTTGTTGGTGCCCTATGTGGTCCTCCAATACTTGAACCTTTATGGTCCCTTTCAAGGGTGATGTGATAGATGGAGGATGATATCCATAAAGTGTTGGAAATGGGGACTTTTTTATGAACTATGGAAGGATGTGTCGAACCCCCATTTTCCCAACAGAAATCACTTGACCCATTGTGTATATTTATCACATGTAAAGAAACAAAGATATCCTTCTATAAATTTATTCGCAAACTTAGTTTTCCCATTGGATTTAGGATGGTAAGATGAGTTGTGAGCCAATTGAGTACCCAAACAAGAAAATATTTAGTCCAAAAATTTCCAGTGAAAATTGGATCTATGTCACTTATAATAATATTAGGGACTCCATGTAACTTTTGAACTATTTCCATGAAAGTTGCGGCTATTTTACTTTCTTTAAAAGGATGAGAAAGAGAGAAAAAATGGGCATACTTTGTTAGTCAATCCACTACTACCATGATGATTGACTTTCCTTCCGACTTGGGTAAAATTGTAATAAAATCCATTGAATCATCTTCACAACATTGACTTGGTATGGATAATGGTTGTAGGAGACCTAGCATCTCGATTGTCTCTCCCTTATTCTATTGGAAGACTATACATTCAGAAATAAACTTTTGAACATCAATTTTAAGACCTTCCCAAAACAAATTCCTTTGTGATCATGTGGTAAGTTTTCAAGAACCTTGAATGTTCTCCTATAGGAGAAGTGTGCAATTCTATAAGGATTTTTTGTTTGAGTTGGGAATTCTTACATAAATATAGGCGATCATGATACCATAGAAAATCATTCTCCCATACAAATTTATCTAATTCATTGGGGTCTTCTAGTAGTTGTTGAATGATCTTGCATAACTCTTGATCTTTCTTCCATTATGTTGTGGTCCTATAATCATAGGTAACTTGATTCTTCAACTGTTTATTTGGTGTTGCTCCCGTGATGAAGACATCCGGCCTGCTGGGCTTGGTTGATTCCATTTTCCCCTCCATCCATTTCGCCTGATCTTTCATCACCCTGCTTCATCCTTCATCCACCTATGTGCCTTGTCCATTTATCCCATTGACTACATCTCGTCCGTTACTCATCCCTACATAAACAAACTTAGGATAAAAAATATTAATTAGATTATTTTAATAATATAATCAATAATAAATAAATAAATAGATTAATTAATAGTGTTAATATTATTTAAATTAATGTAGCTAGATTAATAAACTAGGTTAGTTTTGTTAATAATAAATTAATGATTAATTAGTAATTAAGTTAGTTGTTTAAGTTAGTAATTAGGTTAGTGTTTTATTAATCAAACATTAATTAAAAATTAAATGAAAACAATAAAACAAATAAAAATACATATAAATTAAAAACAATTAAAAAATAAAACAATATTAAACATAAATCAAATAAAAAACAAATCAAAATATTACATATTAATAATATAAACAATAATAAAATAAAATAAACATAAAACAAAATATAATAATAATAACTAAATTATATAATTAAAACATTAAAAACATACAAAAAATTAACAAAAATGAAATTAAAAACACTTAATAAACAAATAAAACATAATACATAAAACAAAAAACAAAAATTAAAAATCAAAATTAATTAATAAAATTAAAAAGCTATCCTAAGTTTTATACACCACATACTTTCCTCATAACTCGGACCCCCCCCCTACGTCACTCAACCAAAAGGGGGTATGAGTTAGTGGTTTCACCAGGACATGTGTCACCGTATGGTGAACTCAGACCCCCCCNACTAGTTCGTCTTCCGAGAGCGATTACGGGAAAACAGAAATGAATTTTGAAAATATGAGAGAGGTTTTTGTTCAGAATGGGATGAAGAAAAAAAATCTCTCCCATATTTTACATAGGTTCCATCAGTTGGGAAAATCGAAGCCATCTTTGAGCCCCATTTTTCAGGTTTCCGGTTTTTCCTGTTTTGGTCACGATTTTGTGGCAGCTGTTTTCGTGAGCTGGAAATGAATTTAGAAAAAAAGAAGGATTTTTTTTTCTAGAACAGGCTCATATACAAAAACCTCCCCCCGTTTTTACACAGATATCTCATAGTGGGAGAAAAGGACACTTCCGTTGACCCTATTTTTTAGAATTTTGAGAAGCATTGAACTTACAGGTGGTAGAGTTCGTAGGCAAAGTTTCATCATCACTCCAGATGTCAGATGATGCGAGACACTTATAAACAGAGAATCAACATATCCGAGACAGTTCTATATTCTTGTGATAAAAAATATTGTCATTTTAGATTTTTTTGGAGTAATATCACGGTCATTGATGACCACATCTTTGAAAATAAATTGTATAAATATTTCTGAATTCAAAGTATTGCAGGTTGATGAGTTGGACCCTATTGAATGGAAAAAATCCTATTCGGCCCTCTTGGACTTGATTGTACGCTTGGATATCAATCATACACAGGGATGTTATTAAATAAATTACAACAACACAGTGCCATATGACAGGATTCTTGTGTCAAATCCACTGGTGAAGTTTTTTCTCTGTAATTTTGTCTCCCTCTGTAATCATTTTGTATTCTGCAGTCTTAATTATTATAAGAAGTAATAGGGACGAAATTGTTGAGATATACACTCTGTCACCTAGCTTGGAATAGTTTCTATGTTTTCCACTGAAAGTTGAGTTCATAATTCTTTATTGCTTTGTCTTTAATTTGACTTCTTACCCTTTTTTCCCCTCTGCCATACCTCAAGCCTATGAAGATCCAATGATTTTCCTAACTTGCCCTGCATTAATATCCTGTCAAATCTGTCTTATTTTATGTTATTTGTGACTCCATTTCCCAATGGCCCCTTTTCTCCTGCTCCAACCAAACCATTTAAAAAACCAAATACCAATCTATTGTAAGTAGCCTAAGATCCATACTCAAACAAATCTAAATCTGATAGAGAGATCCCTCTTTGATTTTAGGAGGTCTAGCTAGGTTCAAAGTGTTTTGATGTCACCTCAGTGATTGCCTCCATAGCCTTGGGAAAATTACAAAGTGCTAACAGAGTGGCGACCATATTGGGGAACGAGCTTTCAGGTTCTTTAGAAAAGTATATCAGGTTTAGATTTGACTTATGATGGTGAACATAAGCCAAACACAGGAAGGTTGTATCATTCACCTGGCGATTCCATTGTCTATTGAATTCAGAAACAAAAATTTGTTGGCGACTCCAATCAACTCCACATCAAATCCAATTCAAAGACTCCACTGGAAGAGGAACCTAAAACATCACCAGACCATCTCAAAAGATCATATATGAAATATGGAAGTTTATCTAAGATATGATAGTTTTTATTTTTAATTATTTATTCCCTTCTCATGATCTTGATTCAGATGATACTGCCAAAATTTATGAAGAGCATGATCAACCTGATGAGCCTCAAGAGGTTAAGCCTAGTGTTACAATCCCTGTACATACTGCTACACCTGTAAAAATTCGAGATATATACAAGCCTCTTGTCTTACCTCCCATACTCCATGATTTCCCTTCCAATTACTTCCAATATCTTCCCCGATTTGATAGAGAATATGGCTACATCACTACTAAAAAAAACATTCAAGGTTTTGAAAATTATCTTGACCTTTTTGAGGAGGAAAAAAGTTGTGTTAGTATTAGGATTTTTGCTTTATCTTTGAAAAGTAGAGCTAAGAAGTGGTATAAAGATTGGCCAGCTGCAAGCATTAGTGATCTCAATCAGTTTGTGAAAGTTTTCTTGGATCAATGGGTGATCAAGAGGAATCCCTTCCTCATTTTGGAAGAATATGATCACTTGAAAAGACAGCCAGGAGAAACAGTGTAGCAATTTTCAGCCAGATTCAATCAAGTCTACAATTCCATGCATGTTGATATAAGAGCACCTCCTGGTTTATATCTCTTACGCTACCTAGATGCCTTTGATCTAGAGATGGCATTTAAATTTAGAGAAACAGACACTACAACACTCAAGGAGATGTAGGACAATGCAATTAGTGTGGAAGCCAATTTGTTGATCAAAAGGTCAAGGTTGAAGGCAGAAGACAGAAAGAACAAAGAAAAGGAGCATCTGACATCCTCAGAGGTGAAGATAGACATTTTGGCGAGTACAATGGAAGAAATGTTGCACAGGATTATCATAAGAGAACATCTTGTTGTTCAAAGGCATCATGTCCCATTTATTACAGAGAAAGAAAGGATCACTATTCCCAAACACTTTGTAGCTCATCCTTGGTATCATGGATTGGAAAATGATCATTTCATGTATTCAATTCACAACACAGTCAAAGATGAAACTCCATCTCAACTTGTAGAGGAAAAACCAGATGATATGATGTGCATGTTTGATGAAAATTCTTACATGGATAATCTACCCAAGTATGAACAATATGATGATGATTATGTGGCTGAAATAGATGTTGACTATTCAAAGCAATCAGTGGCATGTTGTTGGAAGGAAGAAGATCAGTTACAACTCAAATATGACAATCAATCTATGCATATTGATCATGACAGCAAGGAGGAAAATGCAACCAATCTCAGAGCAAGTGAAAGATCTATGCCTTTATGTTTCTCTTCATTTCAATTTATGAGAGAAAATTATAAATAAGTTGTCGATAGTAAAGATGAAGAATGTTCTGATCACTTAGTTGAAGATGCTATTGATGATATGGAAGTTGTTCTAGACCCAGAATTGCAGCCCTTGAGCTACATTGATTTTCAAATTCCAGATGAAAGCTTAGAGCCTGAGACAAAATATGAATTAATGCATTATAACTCTATACCATAAACCTTCAATTCATTTAAGTCCTCTTAGTCCATGCAAGATCTTCTATGAACTAAAAATTAAACAATCATCTATGTTTAATCTTCTATGTTTAATCGTTTATCTTCTATGAGGATAAAAATAGTCATCTCAGTCCATGCAAGATCCAATAGCTGATGTGTTGGATTAAATGTGTTGTCAAAGTCGTTGTTCATTTGTCAGTTATGATATTAAAAGAATCTATGATCAAGACATGATTAGGCAATCAGTTGCATGGTCTGTCTCAGCAGGAGTCTCATTTCAAAGTTTAGCAGAAAATTTGCATCCATCTCAAGAACTGTCTAATGATGTAAAAAGCATATGTGTCATACCCAATTATGACCACAAATTTTTTGAAATTCAAGAAACATGTCATGTCTTTCCAAATCCCACAGCAGAGTACATGGAATATTTTTTTAGCATAAAAGATCAATCATGTTTTCAACAGTGGCCATTACACTTTTCAATTTTGCTTCTGTGGGAAAAAGGTCAAGTTACCTTTTTTATTGTGCTAACAAGCAGTCAAGCAGTCCACTTGTCTCAACAGCTACTTGACTGGATTCATTGGCATTTTTGTATTATTTGATTCAGCATGATTTTCAACAGTATAGGGTAGATAACGGTTTGAATAAGCTCATCTCTTTGAGCATCCCTTTCAACAATTTTTCAATTTCAAATTTCAATCTTCAGTTTGATGTGGTCTCAATTGAAAGATCAACACAGGTACAAGTTGCAAAATAATATTTTGGGATCAGAACAATGGATAAAGCACTGGTCTGCATGTTCATAGTTCAGTGGTTCTTGTCACCTCCTGAAAGAGATGCCATCCCCAGGTGGAGCCTATGTTGGGGTCCTATAATCATAGGTAACTTGATTCTTCAGTTGTTTATTTGGTGTTGCTCCCGTGACGAATACATCTGGCTTGCTCAGCTCGGTTGATTCCATTACCCGCTTCATCCATTTCGCCCGATCCTTCATCACCCTGCTGCATCCTTCATCCACCTATGTGCCTTGTCCATTTATCCCATTGACTACATCTCGCCCGCCACTCATCCCTACATAAACAAACTTAGGATAAAAAATATTAATTAGATTATTTTAATAAGATAAGTAATAATAAATAAATAATTAGATTAATTAATAGTGTTAATATTAATCAAATTAATGTAGTTAGATTAATAAACTAGGTTAGTCCTCGAGGTATAGGACAGTCGGTGACGGAGTGTGTTGTTAAGCCACTCTGTGTTGAAAAGTCACCGGTTCGAAACTTGCGGGGACAAAAAATCCAACCATGTTAAGGGTCGGTGTGGCTTAGGCCGGGTGCGATCCCTGGGTGATTTTGATGGCTTAGATGCCCTTGAGTCACGGTTTCTCAAGCCACGGGTTAATCCCGATGCCAACCAGTTCGGCCACATTAACAAAAAAAAAAAAAAAAACTAGGGTAGTTTTTTTAATAATAAATTAATTAATAATTAGTAATTAAGTTAGTTGTTTAAGTTATTAATTAGATTAGTGTTTTATTAATCAAACATTAATTAAAAATTAAATGAAAACAACAAAACAAATAAAAATACATATAAACTGAAAACAATTAAAAAATAAAACAATATTCAACATAAATCAAATAATAAACAAATCAAAATATTATAAACAATAATAAAACAAAATATAATAATAAAAACTAAACTATATAATTAAAACATTAAAAAAATACAAAAAAATAAACAAAAATGAAATTAAAAACACGTAATAAACAAATAAAACATAATACATAAAACACAAAACAAAAATTAAAAAACAAAACTAATTAATAAACTTAAAAAGCTATCATAAGTTTTATAGACCACATACTTTCCTCATAACTCGGACCCCCCCCCCCCTTATGTCACTCAACCAAAAGGGGGGTCTGAGCTAGTGGTTTCACCCAGGACATGTGTCACCGTATGGTGAATTCGGAACCCCCCTCCCAATACCACTTACCACCACAGGGGTCCAAAAACTACCTTCTCCCCTAAAAAACCGCTTTCCCCAAATTTAAACCATTTTTCGCCAATTTTACCAGTTCATCTTCCGAGAGCGATTCCAGGCAGACGAGAATGAATATTGAAAATACGGGAGAGATTTTTGTTCAGAATGGGATGAAGAACAAACACCTCTCCCATATTTTACACAGGTGCCATCAGTTGGGAGAATCGAAGCCATCTCTGAGCCCCATTTTTCAAGTTTTGGGTTTTTCCTGTTTTGGTCATGATTTTACGGCAGTTGTTTCAGCGAGATGGAAATGAATTTAGAAAAACTGAAGGAGGTTTTTTTCTAGCACATGATCATATAAAAATAATCCCTCTGTGTTTACACAGATATCTCATAGTGGGAGAAAAGGACACTTCCGTTGACCCTATTTTTAAGAATTTCGGGAAGCATTGAACTTACAGGTGGCAGAGTTCGTAGGCAAAGTTCCATCATCACTCCAGATGTCAGATGATGCGAGACACCAATCAACAGGGAATCAGCATATCCAAGACAGTTCTATATTCTTGTGATAAAAAACATTGTCATTTTAGATTTGTTTGGAGTAATATCATGGTCATTGATGACCAGATCTTTGAAAATAAATTGTATAAATATTTCTAAATTCGAAGTATTGCAGGTTGATGAGTTGCACCATGTTTAATGGAAAAAATCCTGTTAGAACCTCCTAGATCTGACTGTACGTTTGGATATCAATCATACACAGGGATGTTATTAAATAAATTACAACAACACAGTGCTATATGACAGGATTCTTGTGTCAAATCCATTGGTGAATTTTTTTCTCTGTAATTTTGTCTCCCTCTATAATCATTTTGTATTCTGCAGTCTTAATTATTATAAGAAGTAATAGGGAATAAATTGTTGATATATACACTCTTTCACCTAGCTTAGAATAGTTTCTATGTTTTCCACTGAAAGTTGAATTCATAATTCTTTATTGCTTTGTCTTTAATTTGACTTCTTACCCTTTTTTCCTCTCTGCCATACCTCAAGCCTATGAAGATCCAATTATTTTCCTAACATGCCCTACATTAATAGCCTGTCAAATCTGTATTATTTGATTCTAGTTGTGACTCCATTGCCCAATGGCCCCTTTTCTCCTGCTCCAACCAAACCATTTAAAAAACCAAATACCAATCTATCATAACTAGCCTAAGATCCATACTCAAACAAATCTAAATCTAATAGAGAGATCCCTCTCTGAGTTTAGGAGGGCTATATCCTAGACTCAAAGTGGTTTGATGTTACCTTAGTGATTGCCTCCACAGCCTTGGGCAAATTACAGAGTGCTAACAGATTATATCATTGCTTCTTCCACCCAATCAAATTGTGGAATAGAAATAACACATAGTGAACCCTTTGTTTCTTCTTCTTTCCTTGAAAGTGCATCTACCACAATATTATGTTTTCCTTTCTTGTAAATAATTTCAAAGTAATAACCTAGCATATTTGTAACCCATTTTTGTTTCTCTTCTAAAGATAATTTACCCATTTTTATTTTTACATTGAAGTGTCTTCCTATTATGTAAGGGTACCATTTATTGACTGCATGTATTATGGCCAATATTTCTTTTTCATAAATGGGTTTGAGTAAGTTTTTTCCTTTATGTTGGATACTCTCAAAGGCAAGGTGCCTTCCTTATTGCATTGAAATTGCACCAATTCCATGACCTGAGGCATCACACTCCAAAATAAATGTTTTTGTGAAGTCAGGTGTGGCTAGGACAAGAGTTGTACACTTATCCTCAAGTTTTTCAAAACATTTGGTTGCTTCTGGATTCCAAGAAAATGCTTCCTTCTTTAATAATGTTGTTAGAGGTGTTGCTATTTTACCATAGTTATCGACAAAATTGTGGTAATATCCTATCAATCCTAAGAATTCTCTAAGTTTCTTCAAGGTTTTGGGAATTGGCCATTCCCTCATAGATTTTATTCTTTTAGGGTCCACTTTTACACCTTCATGAGATAGAATATGATCCAAATATTCATCTTCTTGAACCCCTAAATGAACATTTGGAAGGATTTGCATAAAGTTGTTTCTCTTCCAAAATTTGTAATACTTTGTCAACATGTTGTACATGATCTTCCCAAGATTTGTTGTAGATTAGTATGTCCTCAAAAAATACTAACATAAATTTTCTAAGGAAGGGTTTGAAAATAGAACTCATCAAGATTTGAAATGTTGATAGTGTATTAGTAATTCTAAATGGAATAACCAAAAATTCATAATTACCTTCATGTATTCTAAAGAATGTTTTGGGAATGTCCTCCTACCTCATTCTGATTTGATGATTTCCCAAATGAATATCCAAATTAGTAAAGAAAATTGCTCCATGCAATTCATCTAATAATTCATCAATGACAGGAACATGAAACTTATATTTGATGGTCATTTTGTTGAGTTGTATATAATATGGACGCATACATCATGAACCATCCTTCTTCGTAACCATAACTATTGGTGAAGATAAATAAATTTAGCTATGTTGAATGATTCTTTCCTCTAACATTTCTTGGAACATACACTCAATATCACTCTTCTACGCATATGGATACATGTAAGTCCTAATGTTAGGTGGTACACTTCTCGGTTGCAAATGAATATAATGTTCATGATATCAAGTAGGTGGAATACCCTTAGGCATCTCTCCAAATACCTTTGAATGGTTGTTGATAACTATTTGGAGATTTAGTAGAGTAGAGGATATATATGTTTGAACATCTAGTGAGCATAATTTTGTAATTACACCATGGTGTCCCTTTATAAGTAATTTTTGTCATGCTATTTGAGATTATGACCTTAAAGGGTTTCCCTTGGATACATCTAAGCTCAATTTCCTTTCCTTCTGAAGAAAATCTCATGAAAATATATTGAAAATTAAGGGTCGTTGTTCCCAATGATTGTAACCATTGGACCCCTAATACGAAATCAACACCACCCATTTGGATGGAAATCATGGGACTATCCAATAAATACTCCCACATATTGAACTTAATACTTTGGAACTTCCAAGAAAAATTTATGGTACCTCCATTGGAAATCATTACTTGAAACTATAGTGCTATAAATACAAAGTAGTTGAGATATTTTTCTAATTTATAATTGATGAAGTTATGGGTACTACCATAATCATCAACATTGTTACCTTTTTCTCTTTTATGTATCCTTGTATCTTGTGGGTTTGTGGAGTATTGATGTCAGCCAATGCATGACAAGATAATGTTGGAGTATTCTCTTCTATATCTAGATCATGTGATGGTTCCAATTCTTGATCTTCTTCTTCTTCATAGTCTATGTAGAATAATATATTATTGCCAAATTTATGCCCCTTACTATACTTGTCACAATTGAAACATATTCCCTTTTCTCTTCTTTCATCCATTTGTTGAGGTGTCAATATATCTATCTTTGGAATGAATTAGTTCCTTGGTGTCAACTTGAATCCCTAATAAAGTGGTGGATCTTGGAGTAATGAATGATCATAATTATGAGATTCAGTATTTGTGCTCTCTGTTAGCACCAGAAGTCACTCTTGGATTGCGGCAGGAGTAAGCATGATACCCGTCAGTTTTATATGTCATGAGTGAATAAATTGAGGTGTTTGAATGGGTGCAGACCCAGAATAATATCGTTTAACTCAGAATCTGGACCAGGCCATGCATGAACAAGTGAGGTCTTGATCTAACTTCTGTCAATAAGTTGAGCTTAAATATGAGTAGAGGGAAGACTTAGTGAGAGTGATGAACGAGACTGCTATGGGCATCCAACCTTCTAGCAGCTCAGAGAAGAAAAACAAGACACTAAAATATGTCAAACTGACACAATTACAACGACACAGCTATAGATCGATTGGATCTTCCAATCCCGAGCATCACAATGCTACCATAACAACTTGAATGGATCCTCCAATTCCAAGCTATTCAATGTGAGAGGGAAAGGCAACACAGGAAACTGATTAAATCTGGTGCAAATATTGTAGTGATCAACCATACCTTATCCTACAACATCACTACCCTTGATTGGATCCTCGAATTCTGAGTGTCTTAATACAAAGTTTACAGAGATGGAAAGAAGTTGACTTTCATTAAACATGAAGTCTCAAGTGCCAATACATAACTAGGAAAACCAGTGCTTCATCAAAACTTTACAATGCGGGAGCCTAGCTCAACCATCGACCATTACAAAATACCAAAATGGATTATAAATACTCAGAGCAATTCACCCTTGACAGTAGGAGAGTCATTGAGCCATTAAATTCCAAGCTAGTGTGTGCAGGCTCTTATCGTTTGACGAGGACATCATATCATCATGGCTCTTTCAGGAGGATCTTCACACAAGGGTACCCTGGGCTGACTATTCCAAACCCCCATGCCTTCCATTTAAGGATTGAGCTGAGGTTTCAACAACCTGCTCGAAATTCATTAACTACATTCATTCATGGCGGGTGGCCAAGGATTCATGTACAGGGGATGACCATGCACCAACTCTCCAAGGTTTGGAGGCTAGCCTCCATTTCTTCGAGCTCTACTCTCAATATAACCCAGGGCCATGACCCTGCCCCTATCTTCAAATGCATCTCAACACTTTTCCTTTTGTGGATTTTCACCTCCTCTAACTTTGATATCGCAATGCTCGAAATCACGAAACTGTGGCTGATATCGGTGGTCATATTTTATTTCGGAAGGACAACCACGATATATTCTCCCTTGAGAAACCCTAGCCCTCATTTGCTTGGGTCCCATTTCATATGACCTTGAGGCTTCGAACACGCCCGACACCCAAGGCGCGTCATGAATTTTGCATGTCGGCAATGAGAAGGAGCCGACCCTCTATTCCTTAGACTCTCGATTGTCGAAATCACGACGGGGCCTAACTTGTGTTAGAACCTCCCTTACCTCTCGTCTATGTGGTCACCGTATAAGACCGTGGGCCCGAACCTTGGGTGCTTCTCATTTCATGTTTTGAGGTTTCATACTATGGGTGCATTCGTTGATGAGACCCCCAAAACATCGAATCCCAAAAAAGCTCGATCAGCTGCCACTTGCCCCTCACTGGATCACACGGTTAAGATTTATCCGTCGATCTTTTGGGTCCCAGGACTTGTGTTATGGATGATCCTTCATGATAAAGGCCCTGAAATCCCGAATCTCAATCCCGTGAAATTCTTTCAATATTAGATCAATGGTTCTTGGCTTTTCTCTATTGGACGGACCAGATCTCCCTGTTTCGTGAATCATAATTTCACAATTCCTGTGGAAAACATTTGTGATGCTTTAAGTTCTGATTCTCGTGCTCGCTTTCCTTAACTGAAATCTGAACTCGCTCGCTTGATTTGGGTCTGTGTTAGACCACTTTAAGTGTTGTGACCTGCGACGCTGAAGGCTCAGACGACTGGCTTGGGTGTGGGGAGACATAAGATAATAGCAGAGGTCGAGGAAAATAAGATGTTGATAGTGGAGAGGGAAAATGAGAACAACTCTACTGGCTATAAGGAGTAAAATATAAGGGTATGGCCAGCCGAATCGAGGAAAATAGGGCAAGGAAACAAACTCAAGTATTTTGACACATACCTATGGGCCTTGACAACTTTATGTGATAACATTTGGCTCCATAGGGGATGGTATGCTCCCTGCGAGATTCCAAGAACAAGTAGTTCCAAGTGCCTTAGCTGTTGGGTTATGTATTCTATTAGTCATAAAAAGATAGAAAGACAAAATAAAACAAAAGAAAAATAGGGACGGTATTTATAGTGGTGGAAAGCCGACTACGGATTTAAACAAAATTTTTTTTTAGGAAAGGCCCATTTACTAGGCTGCCAAGAATGTCATCACCATCCAGATTATGTAACCTGTAAGTATTGTTCAGAAATGCTTCAGAAATCTTGAAGGGACCGATCCACGGGGCATCAAATTTGCCATGTTTACCCTTGTCCTGCCTGGGGGCATCCCATTTAAGCACTAGATATCCCAGCTGGAACTCTTATTTTCTTGCCTTTTTGTCAAAGGCTTGCTTGATCCTTTACTGACAGTCATGAGCTCTCTCCACCACTTTCTCTCTAGTCTATTGGACCTCCACCAATTGATGAATCCTTCTGATCATATCATCAGGCTCTCCTTGATGATCCTAAAAGAATTTCGCTATAGGTAGAGCTAGCTAAGAAGGAAAAACAAATTATGTCCCATAAACAAGTTGGAAAGGGGAGATGCCTAGGGACCTATTTGTTGTCACTCGATCATCCCATAGAGAGAATTTGAGCCTCGAATCCCAGGCCTTCTTATTGCCTTCTAACAATCTTTTAATGAGCTTGATCAAACTCTTGTTGGAAGACCTTGCTAATCCATTGCCTTAGGGATAATAAGGAGTGGAGTGAATTAATGAAATTCCAAACTGCTCACAGAACTTGATCAAAGGTTCAAACTTGAAGGAAGCAACATTATCAGTGATAATTCTGCTAGGGCAACCAAATCTTGCTATAATATCTTCTAGAAAACTGATGATTACCTTGTGTGAAGCACTCCTGGTGGGAATGGATTCTATCCATTTGGTGAAATAATCTGTTGCGGTCAAGATCCACTTGTGTTGACCACTTTAAAGAGGATGAATCTCCCCAATGAAGTCCAATCCTCACTACTGAAAGGGTGTTGAAGCTACTACAAGCTTTAATGGCAGGGGTTTGAGCTACTGCTTTCTTGAGAATTTTTGACATTTGATGCAGGCTCTGATCTCTCTGTAGACATCAGTGAACAAAGTGGGCCAGTAGTACCCAGCTCTAAGGATTTTGTAGGTTATCGTCTTCCAGAAAAGGTGTCCCCCACACAGGATGTCGTGAAAATCAAACATAATCCTTTGGGCCTCATGTGGGTCTAAACATCTCAGAAACATTTGTAGAGGGTCTTTCCAATATAAGACCTAGATAATAAGGCAATATCTAATTGCTTTGAGATTTAAATCTCTTTCCTTGCTCTTCCCCATTCCATCAGGAGGCTTTAACTCTTGTATAAAATATATAATGTCTCCATACCAGGTGCATTCTGCTAATGGTAAGTTGTCCTGAGAAATTTTGTTGGACAACTCAATTTGTTGATCATCTGAGCAATCATTGACGAAGTTAACTCCCAAGGATTTACAATTAGATTCAACCAACAACTTGGCTAAACCTTGGCCCTTAATTAGCTTGGTGGGATTTATCTCAAGATCAAACTCCAAGATTTTGGCAATCCACTTGCTCCTTCTCCCATCTATGGCAAGCTGAATGAGAATGTCCTTCACAGAAGCTGAAGGAACATATGCAATGATTTTCGAATGCAAAACATAAACTCTGAAATCTTTAAGAGCCTTCACCAAGGCATAGGCTTGCTTCTCCATGATGTCATACCTAACCTTTGTATCTCTTAATGCCCTCCTGAAAAATGAAATAGGTTGCTCCAGCCCCTCGGCATTCTTCTGTAGTAAAACAGCTGCCACCGTGTCAGATGAAGCAAAGGAGAAAATTAGAAAGTTCTTTGAATAATCAGGACTGACAAGCACTGGTGCCTCAGTCAATGCCCACTTGATCTAGCTACATGAATCTCAAGACTCGACAATCCACTTTACTTCATTTTCCTTTCTCAACATGGTTGTTATAAGCTTTACCATCTCCGCAAAGTTGGGGACAAACCTCCTTAGAAAATTAATTTTTCCCAGGAAAGACTGGATTTCCTTCTTGGATCTTGGGAGTGACAAGGTTTGGATTGCCTCAACTCTGTTGGGATCAATACTGACCCCCTCGGCTGACACTATATGGCCCAAAAGCTTCCCCTCCTTCATGGAAAACATAGATTTCTTAAGATTCAGGGAAAGGCCAAACCTTCTGCATTTCAGGAAAACACTTTTCAAATGCTCACAGTGCTCTTTATCAGATATGGAGAAAACTGTAATTTCATCCAGATAGATGACCAAAAACTTGTCCCTTTCTCCAATGAAAGTGATATCCATGGCTCACTGAAACGTTGCTCCTGCATTCATCAGTCCAAAAGGCATTTTGACATACATGAACGTACCCCAAGGAGTGGTGAAGGTTGTTTTTTCTCTATCCTCAGGCAAGACCGAGATATTATTGTAGCCTGAAAATCCATCAATAATGGATATCCTATATGCGCCAGTTACTCTTTGCAATATGTGTTCCATTTTCGGCAAGGGGTAGTTGTCTTTCTTTGAGCTCCTGTCCAGGTTCCTGAAATTGACACAGAGTCTGATTTCCCCACTCTTCTTTCTTACTGGGACCAAATTGGCCACCCACTTAGAATACCTCAGAGGCACAATGATATGAGCATCCAACAACTTCTTTACCTCTCTCTCCATGATAGGCAACAACATAGGATTAATCTATCTTAACTTCTGCCGAAATGGTTTGCATTCTTCTTTCAGTGGGATCTTATGCTCAATGACATCTGCTTCATATGTTCTGAGATATTTGTATGTCCAGGTGAACACATCAACAAACTGCTTCAATAGCTCAACATACTTGGTCTTCTGCTTCTTGGTCAAACTACTCCACAATTTGACAAACTTTGGCTCCTTCTTTGTGCCAATGTTGCATTCAGATATGTCAGCATCATCAACCAACTTCTCATATTTCACTGCCACATCGTTATTATCAAATATCCTCTCCAATGGGACTAGTCCCTTTGGAATATGATTGCTTGGTAACTGCACAATGCGATGATTAGCAATTTTATTTAAATAGTATGGGAGCCACTTTCAGTTTCATGTTCCCGCTCTATTTGTAATGCAAAAAATTCATCAACCGTCTCCAAGAATCTTCTGATCTCAAGATCATTCTCAAATACCTTCCAATGATTGACATTGTCTGGTATAGAGGGTCTGTATTTTACTTCTATATCATACCTGAGCTTGGGTGGCAGGGGAACTTTGAAATTACCTGCCGAAACAACCAAAGAATCGGCCAGAGTGTTGCCCTCTCTAGGAATGAATGAAATATTGAGAGCCAGGAAAAAGATGTCTATTAAATCCCACACTTCATTCCTATAAGATCTCAACCTCAGATGCTTGGTTTGGTAAAGATTTTTGACTTGCTTTATGACCAACTCGGAATTCCCAAAGACAACTATTTCTTTGATTCCCATGTCCTTTGCAGCTCTTAAGCCCAAAACAAGAGCTTCATACTCTGCCACATTATTGGTAGTTTCAAACTCTAATTTGTATGAGAGAGATATAGTTTCCTGAGTAGGGGAAACAAAAACTACCCCAGCACCAACACCTTCTCTAGAAGAAGCTCCATCAAAGAACAATTTCCACACAACAATAGATGGGGGATGTGCTTAATGAAAATAAATGGGCTGCTTTCTGAGATGAAGAGAAGCCTTAGGATTGTTGGTGAGCTGCAACAAGATGGATCCCAAATCAATGTCAAGGGAAAAGATGGGATGATTGGTGGGGTCTGCTTCATCGCTGATAATGTAGGCTAGTTGAGATTCTCTGTATAATCTTCTATGTTCCCTTCCAAATAACGGAATGGTAGCATATGTGAGGTCCATCTTCAATGTTCCACCAAGTTTTCTAATCCAATATCTTGACAACAACAATGGACATCAACCACCATGATATCCATGACCACACTCTTCATAGGCAGTTGAAACAAGGTCATGACCAGATCCTTGATAACCCCAAGACACTGTACCCTCCTTGAATCGAAAGAGTACAAGTCATGATAGGATTTTGTGACTTCCAGCCCGAGTTCCTCCATGATGGTTTTAGACATGAAATTATGGGAGGCCCCAGAGTCCATCAGACAATTGTGCAACTCTTTGTCATGTATGTTCAGGGATGTGTAGAAGGGAGGGGATGAATCATCCCTGTCTTCTACCATAGGACCTAGGATGACTAAAGGCTTTTCATCTTGCAAGTTAATTGAGTCTATGGGATGGTAGGATGGCTCAGGCTGCAGAAGCTTAGAGACGGACCTTTTGAAATCTTCATGTTTGACTAGCTCTAAAATGGGCACAGGAATCCTGATTTTTAATTTCATGCTCAAAGGTAAAGGAGGAAAGAGGCTTTTGAAAATTCCTTTACTTTAGGAAAAGGAGTCTGGACTACTGGAGAGGCGGCCTAGATTTTCTTACCTTTGTTGGTGTATGCCGTATCTTTATCAGGCTTCTCTGCTCTCGTAGACTGCTCAAGAAAATCAGGCGTTCCAGCTTTCTTCTTGGATCTGAGGTTGTATTTATTTTGGCTACTGCTAGCCTTGTCTCCCTTGCTTAGCTCATTAAGATGGCTTTTCATGAGAGACTCCTCATATGTTGATTGAGTCAAATGGGGAAAATGGGAGGTGTCTCCAAAATAATGGATTTCAGGATCAAGCTCATCTATTTCCTCCCCTTCCTCATTAGAAACCAAGTTGTTATGAAGAGGGGTCTAGATCCTTTGATCATCTCTATCTATGTTCTCGGGTTCTCTTGGGAGAATTTGAGGAGGATTATAATTCGGCCTCCTAAAGTTGCCTCTGTTTTCAGCATTCTGGGTAGATTTATATCCTTTCTTCCCTTCGAATTTCATCTTCTCCATTTTCGCAAACAAGGATTTTACCATCTTGGTAAATTTATCCACTTGAGGGTGAGGTGCAAAGGAACTAGAGGTTGAGGCCTCAGATATTCCCTTTCTTCTATTTGTATCAGCTTTATTTCTGATCCTGTCAACCGCCAACACATTAGATTCTACTTCCACGACCACATCTTGCATTTGAGCTAGGGAAATATCTCTTCTCTCTCTCAACAGGAGGCAGAAATCAAGGTCAAATGCATTAGCATAAGAGATGTTAGCAGAGGCTTCTGTGGGATTAATCTGAGTAGGGATCTTATTGTACATTTTATTTAATCTTTTGGAGAAGTCAGAGACAGACTCTCCTTCCTTTTTATTCAAGGATTCAAACTCTGTCATATAATACACGAAATCCTTTTTATCTCCCCAATGTCTCAAGAAGAAATTATCTAGAGCTTCAATCCCAACAATAGATCTAGGATTCAGTCCCCTAAACCTTTTCCTAACCTCACCATCAAGGCTCTTGACAAAGACTCTCATCCAGACATCTTCATTTTCAATATTCAGGTTGTCTTCATAATAGTAGAAGGCAGCAAGGTGCTCCCCAGCAGTTATGTCCTCCTCCCCAGTGAATTTAGGCATATATTTCAAGTAATCTCCAGCAGGGAGAGGATTCATTAGCTGAGGTAGGACTAGAGGGGCATACCTTGCAACCACTATGGAATCCATTCTGTTTACAAGGGGATTAGCACCTACCACAGGGATATGAGGTGGAGGAGAAGTAGGAGGAGCAGGGGCTCGACCTGGGGAGACTGGAACTGAGCTTCTGGGAGAAAAGGGGAATAATAGGGGAGTCGAAGAACAAGCTACAGGGTTTGAGGGAGTAGAGGTCTGTGTTTGCACAGGAGCAGTAATAGTAATAGAAGGAGGGGTGGTGAAGCCCGAGATAGGAAATTCCTTTGAGGTGATGGGTATAAACCATGATATAATATCAGGAGAGAGGGGAGTGACAATGGCTTCTCCCTCTAATCCTAGACCAAGAGGGGAAAACTCAACAGGAACACTCCCAAAATTCAAAATTTGGGAAACTCCAACAGAAGGTACAACAAGGGAATGTGAAGCTGAAATCAGAGTTTCTAAAGAAGAACCATGAAAATCATCAGAAATACCTGGTTCTGCAGTAGCTCCTTCTCGGGAGGCCTTTCCTTTTATGATAATTTTCTCAGGGTCAATTTCAGGTGTTGCTAAAAGCAGTTGTGGAGTAGACCTCGTATGTCTGCCTATGGAAGCCACAACTGAAACAGTGGAGTCGTCAATGGATTCTTCCCAGCGGAGTCACCACAATGGAGTCGCCAGGTGCACAATAGCAATCTTGATGTACTAAGTTCCAATGCACCTTCATAAATAGTAAGCTTTGCCATTCAATCCTAGGGAAAATCTTCAACTTTGTCCCTGATAACAGCGCCAAAAATGTTAGCACCAAAAGTCACTCCTAGATTGCAGAAGGAGTAAGCCTGATACCCATCAGTTTTATATGTCACGAGTGAATAAATTGAGGTGATCAAATGGGTGCAGACCCAGAATAATATCATTTAACTCAGAATCCCGGACTAGGCCATGCATGAACAAGTGAGGTCTTGATCTAACTTCCGTCAGTAAGTTGAGCTTAAAGATGAGTAGAGGGAAGAATTGGTGAGAGTGATGAATGATACTGTTATGGGAATCTATCCTTCCAGCAGATAAGAGAAGAAAAACAAGACATTGAAATATGTCAAACTGACATAGTTACAACAACACAACTATATCTCAATTGGATCTTCCAATCCCGATCATCACAATGCTACCATAATAGCTTGACTGGATCCTCCAATTCCAAGCTATTCAGTCTGAGAGGGAAAGGCAACACAGGAAAATGATTAAAACTGGTACAAATATTGCAATGATCAACCATACATCATCCTACAACATCACAACCCTCGACAGGATCCTCCAATTCTGAGTGTCTTAATACAGAGTTTATAGAGAGGTGGAAAGAAGATGACTTTCATTAAACAGGAAGTCTCAAGTGCCAATACATAACCAGGAAAACTAGTGATTCATCAAAAATTTACAATGCGGGAGCCTAGCTCAACCATCGACCATTACAAAATATCAAAATGGAGTATAAATACTCAAAGAAATTCGCCCCTGACAACAAGAGAGTCGCTGAGCCATTAAATTCCAAGCTAGCGTGTGCAGGCTCTTCTCATTTGACGAGGACATTAGATCGGCATGGCTCTTTCAGGAGGATCTTCACACAGGGTTACCATGGGATGACTATTCCAGACCCCCACACCTTCCATTTAAGGATTGAGCTAAGGTTTCAACAACCTGCTTGAAATTCGTTAACTGCATTCATTCATGGTGGGTGGCCGAGGCTTCATGTATAGGGGACGACCACGCGCCAACTCTCCAAGGTTTGGAGGCTAGCCTCCATTTATTCGAGCTCTACTCTCAATATAACCCAGGACCATGACCCCACACCTATCTTCAAATGCATCTCGACAGTTTTCCTTTCAGGGATTTTCACCTCCCCTGACTTCGATATCGTGATGCCTGAAATCGCGAAATTGTGGCTGAGATCGATGGTCATATTTTCTTTGGGAAGGACAGTCACGATCTATTCACCCTTAAGAAACCATGGCCCCCTTCTTCTTGGGTCCCATTTCATACGACCTTGAGGCTGAGACCACGCCCGACACCCAAGGTGCTTCATGAATTTTGCATGTCGGCGATGAGAAGGAGTCGGGCCTCTGTTCCTTAGACTCTTGGTTGCCAAAATCACGACGGGGCATAACTTGTGTTAGTAATTCCCTTACCTCTCGTCCATGTGGTCACCAGCTAAGACCATGGGCCCAAACCTTAGGCACTTCACAGTTCACGTTTTGGGGTTTCAGACTATGGGTGTATTCATTGATGAGACCCCCGAAACGTCGACTCCTGAAAAAGCTCAATCAGATGCCACTTGCCCAGCGCTGGATCAGACGGTTAAGATTTATCCGTCGATATTTTGGGTCCCAGGACTTCTGTTATGAATGATCCTATATGACAAAGGCCCCGAACTCCCGACTCCCAATCCCGCGAAATTTTTTCGATATCAGATCAACGGTTCTAGGCTTTTCTCTATTGGATGGACCAGATCTCCCTGTTTCACAAATCAAAATTTCGCGATTCATGTTGAAAACATTTATGATGCTTGAAGTTTGTATTCCCGCGCTCGCTTGCCTTAACTAAAATCTGAACTCACTCACTTGATTTGGGTCTGTGTTAGACCACTTTAAGTGTTGTGACCTGCGACGATGAAGGCTCAGACGAATAGCTGGGTTGTGGGGAGACAGAAGATAATAACAGAGGTTGAGGAAAATAAGATGTTGACAGCGGAGAGGGAAAACAAGAACGACTCTATTGGCTACAAGGAGGAAAATATAAGGGTATGGCCAGTCGAATCGAGGAAAACAGGGCAAGGAAACTGACTCAAGTAATTTGATACATATCTACGGGCCTTGACAACTTTATGTGAGAACACTCTCTAAATGTGATAAAATACTCCCCATATGTGATTGAGTATAAACAACCTTTTTCTCCTTGTTTTCATGATTTCCTTGGATCTCCATATCCCTATTAGGGATCTTCTATAAGAGAACAATTTCTATGGATTTTTTCATTTCATTCATGGTTTATTTTATTTCTTCCTTATATATGAAATTATAACGAACCAGAAATTGAAATTTGAACCATACTTAACTCATTATGTCTCCTCAGTCTAAAAAATATTTCACTATCTGAAACTTCCCAGAAACAAAGTTATAGTGAAACTTCCAATATGAATTGTTTAAAACTAATTTGAGGATGAGTCAAAAACTCTATCTTCGATAGGCTATATCTCTGAAAGTATAAGAAACCAAAACTTGAAAATTTTACCAGACACACTTGATATGTCTCTTGGGTAACCTCCAAATTTCTCTATCTGAAGTATCCTAGAAACAAATTTATAGAAAAAATGCCAAGATGACTTTCTTGAAGTAGAAAAACCATAGGATCGATGCTCTAATACCAAATGTTATGAACCAATGCCTTGAGAATGATAAAAATTTAATGAATAATAGTCCACTTTGAGGGAGAAACCTCCTTTTACAATATATTCACCTTGGTATATATATAGGATGAGATGAGATGAGATGATCCTAAGACTAGGTCACCTTGGTATATCTATAGGATACAAAGGGTACAATTATAATGAAAGGGTACAATGAAGGGTTCTAGACTACATACAAATATAACACTATAAATGAAATAATTCAATATCTAGGGATTAATAAGGGGTTTTGTACTTAACACGGGGCTTTGTCTAGGGCTTAACATGTGTTAAAGTAATCCAACTTGTATTTTTTGCATGTGTTCTTCCCCAACCATAGGTTTAGCCACTAAATGATATATATCTCTATGTTATTTAAATATGCCAAATCATGTCTCTAGACTTTAAAAAATTATAAAATATGGTTGCATGTTGTCTCATGAAATGGTTGTGATACCACTAGTACTGATAAATAACCCTTAAAATTGAAACACAAGAAAGATATTAAAAGAAATATAAATGAAATATATATATATATATAAGAGACAACGAGATGAAATATGTGAATATAACCCTTGTATTTCATAGGATTCTTCTAGGAGGACACCTATTATGAGCATAGCACCAATTAAAACAATGAAACTTGACAAAGAATTCCATATCCTTTTATCTCTATAAGTATCTTCCTAATAGAAAAACCCTAACTTGTGTTTAGAACATTAATGAGTACGAATAAACTTGTAAGCCCAATTTGATAAATATGACCATTTTACATTAAGTAACTACCCACTAACTATATAATAGGCATTATTCCAAGAACATGGCATCATACATTAATTGACTAACTCCTAAGCATCCCCAAAAAAAGGAGGTTGGGGTCGGACACTAACAAAGACTAGTAATAGAGAGGTTAGATTTTGAGTCATTAGTATATTAGTGTATACATGACACTCCCTATTGATTCGAGTAAAATAACTTCTAAAAGCTATATATACATATTCCATGACCCTTTATTTGTTTCTACCCAGTGAGGATTTTTTTACAAAGTCTTTATACCATGTATCTTTTTCGAGTCTTGGTAAAATCTGTTGTGTCTATTTCATCACTTGAGTGAGCAAAACAAGGGCACTTACAATCTAGTTGGACCTGCTAGACAAGACAGAGGTTATTGCATGAGTTAGATAATCCAAGCACATGAAATAAACAAGCAAATAAATTAAAAACAACTAAGGAAATAAAAATAGAATGCATAAGAAACTTTGAACCAAAATCAATCAACCAAATGACCAAGATTATGCCACCAATGGATAACTATATTAGTTGGCAAAACACCATAGAGAAAGGAGGACTTATGGATCCCCTCTTCCTCCTTGGGAGGGCTCTTGAGTCCCCTATTGAATAGATCTTCTTACAATGATAAACTAGAAATCAAATGGTGAAGAAATCCAAGCCTATTCCCTCAAGAGGTGAGTGGAATGGCATATTGGAATGTTGCTAGAATTATTCAAGAAGAAAAGAGGATTCTTGAAGGAGGATTGAGGCAGCATAACAATACTATGAAATTCTTAAATTCTTAGTGCACCCATGGCCTCCATTTATAACATGTCTTTGAGGAAATATCCAACTGGTTCTTAGTGTGAAGAAGGGGCCCTTTAGGGCACCCTTTGGTCTTTGACCAGCCCCACATTCAGATTCAGCTCGGATTTGAGGGTCAAATCAAGTTGGGAGTTGGTCCATAAGTGGTTGAGGGGCCAAAAATAACCATAAATGCATCATTCACATGAGTGCACAGTTCTTCTCATACACAGTCGTGCATGTGGCACATTGTGCACTCTACGAGCTTCTTTCGCCAGCGCACTATGTGTGCGCTTCCTTTAGTGATTCAACGCATGTCAATTTTTGTCCATTTGTATAGTTTTTGCCTCTTGGAAATGCATTTTTGGTGCTGAAGGTGAACTAATAGGTGTTTGGAAATGTTTTATTTCTTTAATCATTTGCATGCAATGTTGCGGAAAAAATTTCAGTGATAACAGATGCCCCCTGATGTGTGAGCTTAGAAGCATACGTATAGCCGAAATACATCAATGTTTCTTCTACTGAGAGTACCATTGTAATGAAGAGTGTTGATAAGAACTTCAAGAGAAATCATGTCGGAGGGAGAGGGGAAAATGTGAGACCCAAATCTGTCTCTAGGGAGAGAAAATAAAATATGTATACAAACGAGGCAGTCATGCCCCATGCTTGTGTCATGTAACTAAAAAAATGTAAGACAGTAACTGAAGTTGTATGTTGATGTAGATAATTGCAGCACTCTCCAGGGTGGTTTGATAATGGCAGATGACAATTCTGATGGTGAAAATACTTTGAAAAGAGGCAAGGACGCATGTAAGAAGTGTCGATGACTCGTAGGCATTGATGGCCTAACAAATTCATAGGTCTTCGGCTAGTATAAAACAACTGCAATAGTCGCACAGTAAGACCCACCATAACATAAGATTTTGTTGAAGTCAAATGTTATGGGGGTCAACGACATCAGAAAGTAATGATGGTTCTCTCTATGTCGTTTGTGACTCCTCATTGTAAAGGTAATGAGAGTCAATATATTGTCGCCCTTCTGGAAACTGTGCTGATGTCTACAGAAAGGGAGAGGCAACTTCAAGAAGCAAAGGAATTCATGAAATCCACTAGATAAGATTAGGAACTGATAGGGAACATGAACGAAGTCATGATGCGGTGAGACTCAAGACTTTCCTTGGTTGGGGGTATGTTTGAAGGGTGATTGGAAACAATCGTGAAACTGTATCTAGCATTAGGGGGGCGACTAGACATGGGGTTAAATTGTGCCAGAGGTGTGACAAAGTGGAAAAACTTAGAGATCAGGGGTACATGGATTGTGGGATACTCAGGGTTTATGGATGAGGTCAACGTGAGTAGAGGATAGTGAATTCCCTAACCAAGGGTGACATGGGTTGCTTTGCCAGAGAAAAGAAGGTCGTCAAGGGTGACAACAAAAACCTAAGTAAATTTTGGAAACAAAATCTTTTTACAATTATCGAATGAATAAAGAATAATTTGGGATGAGTGTATAGATACAGAAATGTGTGCCCCAGTGCAATATGGCTTGGCCTGTGAGGGCACAATTTGCATGGAGAAATGGTGGAGGGTGGGGGCCCCATGGGTGGGTTTCTGTATGAGGTAAATGAATGGAGGGAAATCTACAGATCGAAAAATGGATTGTGGATGAAATGGAGGGTTCATGATATTGCAGAGGCGTAGTAAAAAATAGAGCCGTGATGAGGTAAGATGGGATTCGATTGGGAAATCTAGCAAAATGATGAGAAGAAGTATGTGGCTGATTCTTGGAAATGCGTAAGACTATCGGGACTCCCATCCCTAGGGGGTGAAATCAGCATGAGTGTAAAAGTGCCAAGGGGGACTATGAATGGGACAACTCATGTGGGGGAGAGTGCTATCGAGTGACAGTACCAAAATGCAGTGGAGGTGACGGTACTACAGAGCCGAATATAGGGACCCTAAAGGCAAATGTCGAAGGGTGTGACTATGAGATGCAATTGATATTCAGAGGGAATGATTACATGCCAGTGTCGATCATATACCTGAAGGGGTTGTGCTGGGTTGTAATGACCAAGTACCTGCACACATGAAAACCGAATACCCAACATGAACAATATCTGAGGATAAAGAACATATAACAGTTATTTGATAATTTTGAACATGAAAATGCGTACCTGGACGTGATGTGAGAAAAATGCTCCCTCGAGGCCGAGTGCAGATGGTGACCCAGGGAATGTGACTATGTAGGTAGCGAGACCATGATCATGTGGTTGAAGACAGATCGGGAAACATAGACTCTAACCTCCTAAAACTAAGTGTGGAAGTTTGGAAAAAGGGACTATATATGGCTGTGGGGCCCACAATGCCACCTCATTTGTACCCACGACTAAAGTGAGTTGACGAGAGGATTTTGGAGGAGTTTCAATGATTACGGGAGTTCGAGCTGACCGATCTAGGATTTGCAAGAGTCAAGTTAGTGGTCTCATCCTCCTGCACAGTAGATAGTTTCTAATTTTTTGGTAGGGGTCGTACAAAAGGTCATACAAAGCTATTTTTTAGGGGTGGGCCCATTAATGCGCAGGAGAAGGAAGGATACTCATTGTGAAGTGTGTGGGTATAATTCCATGTCCCATGCATGATGTGTGATTGTTCCGGATATAGACATGCATGGGGGTGCATGGGTGGGACAAACAGGTGTGCATGTGATGCGCACCTATTGGAATTATATTTGCGCATTGTGCACAGCTGTTTCTCAGACAACTACGCATCAGTGTGCAGCTGTGTAGAGAACAGGTGTGCATGAGTGCGCACCTATCGGTGTGACAACTGTGCATTGATGTGCATCTGTTTCTACCACAACTATGCATTGATGCGTAGCTGTGAGAAGAACAGGTGTGCATATGTGTACGCCTTTGGGGGTGACAATTTCTCACTTGAGGCGAAGCTAAGGGTTTTTTTGAAAACTTGAATATGTTGGTATTTGTGATAAATGATGATTGTTGACCAAGTATTTTCTGTGTGAATGAAGATGACCAACTTATCATGCTAATCCACTGGAGGGAGTGAGACTGGGAGCACCTCTGGGAGGCGGTGAGAGAGGAGTCAGGTGTTCGGAGGAACTTGGCAGCATGTGGGCTGCTCAAGTTCTTTGATTGCCCACTGATACAGTTGCAGGAGTACCTTCTCTAGTATTTGATATCTATGTGGAGCATTGATCTATAGTGATTCATTGTGAGGGGACAACAACTGACACTCTTAGTTGTTGAGGATGTTTACTTCTTGACGAGGCTCCCCTTTCGGGGAATGGCCCTACCTGCTGATCCCCAGCTGTCGGGGGATGTGCGACTGATAGATGTGGCCCGACGCTACTGTATGGGGCCGAACCCGATGTCCGGGTTGGTTTTTCGGATTGAGGCGATGGAAGAGCTCTTACACCAGTGCATCGTGGCCATGGTGGCGAGGATCTATGGATCCTTAGTGACTCAACGAATATCTGGAGGTCAGCTGAGGATTATGGAGAGGGTCCTTGATGGGGACGTTTTTGCCCGGGGGATGATGCTACATTCTAGGATGATGGGTCAAATACACCAATGTCAGACTAGCGAATCTGGTGAGTTTTCCTTTGGATCCATCCTGGTTGCATGGTTTTTGGAGAGGGTTTCCATGTTGCGCCCTAGGGTTGTGTTGCCTGCAGGGCCGCAGGAGCCACGATTGATGCGGTGGGATGAACATTTGGTATGGAATGGAGGGGGAGAGGGTGGCCACTATTTTATGGCCAAGTTGGCACGTGTGTGGCGCCACATGCCACAAATTATCATGTGATTCCCATATGGTAATTGATTTTCGGCACGACCCGGACATGGTTTTTCCTCCAAGAGAGGTGTGGGACCAGAGAGGTATGTTTGTGTATTTATTCTTTTTGATGTTGATAGTGTAGCATAGGTTTATATGTATATGGATGATGACTCTATCTTTGTTTGTGTTTTTGTATATGTGGGGCCTCTAGGTTTCGAGGTGAAGATGATCAGAGAGTCGGCTCGGCAAGGGCCAGTGAGACCACCACGGGTAGTGTTGCAGGTATGAGAGAGACGTCGGAGGGATAAGGCTGGTGCAAGTCCAGCGGATGAGCCGAGGGTCGGTCATAGGTGATGGTTCGATGATCCAGGGGTGGGGCCATCGCATGCATCGCAAGCATAGGCCGAGGGGAGTATGGATGATTTATGAAACTAGTTGGAGGTGGTTTTGCAGGGTGTGCCAGAGGGTATGTGGTCCCACATTTAGGAAGAGAGTGTCCTGGAGCAGTGTGTAGGAATTTTGGCAGAGTGGCGGACTGTGATCTATTGAGCAGTTGTAGCAGGGGTAGCGATGAATGGTCGGCTGCCCCCTGGACCTGGAGGAACCCCAGCTGGTGGGGAACCTCTTGTTGATAGAGGACCTAGTGGTGGTGCTCTAGGGGCACCATGAGTTTTGATTATATATTTTTGTTTTTATATAGGCCTGCGAGCCCATTTTGTACATGATAGTTTGACACCCATGTTGTATAGGGTAGGGGGTACCCATTTTGTACCTATATGGGTGAGGGGGTTCACTGGCCTATGGGTGATGTACAATTTTGT
>ML791850.1:1000674-1034283 GCA_009831015.1 Picea engelmannii
TATATATATATATGGGATCATTGTGTTGTCTACATGTGTTGATATATTATGGTGTTTTTATGGTGTCTAATCTATATATGATGTGGCCAATGTTTGATGTTTTATGTGTATGTAATGATGTGTTGATGTAATGAATGCCAATCTAATACTAGGTTAGCCATGTTATCCTCTATTTGAGTAAATTTTCATGGAATATGTGTAAATGTAATTGAATTAAAGCTTTGAGATAAAAGTCTAACTTGCAGGTATTTGCGAAAGAGGCAAGGATCGCGGATATGGTATACATTGTTAGGATGCAAGACTACAAGTTGGGAATCTAAAAAAAAGCTAAGGTGATGAATGTGGTGGTGACTTGCCTCGGTGAGGAGACCGATGACGACTACGTATTATGCTTGGTTGTTCATGGTTGAGCCCAAACATATGCCTCTAGAGTGGAGAAGTGCATGTGAGGGGGTGTAAAGGGCCCAAGAGGTTGAAGTGATATTATGTGTCCAGCGGCTAGCTCTGTTAGCGTAACCAATGTGGTAGTCCGATGGAGGATGCATATATAAATAACATGGAGGGTATATCATACATGAGAAGTGGAGGAGAAAAAATAAGACTAAAAACTCTACAAATGTGTACTAAGAAAAAACCTAGTGTAGAATAAATATGCTTAGGTGTAAAACTTATTTAAGTACAACCCATGGATGGGTTCTTTGAGAGGATATCCTTCTGGAGAGGCCAGGATGTATGTGCCTTTAATGAGGCAGTTTTGGACGATGTAGGGTCCATGCCATAATGACTTGAATTTCCCATGACCAAGAGTATCGTGAGCAATATCTTAGTCTAGGACGAGATCTCCTTCGTTAAATGAGCGAAGGTTGACATGGCGGTTAAAGGTGGCCTTGGATCATTTTTTAGTTGCCTCATTATTCTGTAAAGAAGACTGACGATCTTCATCCAGCGACTCTAAGTTCACCAATCGCTGCTCCATTGGAGCAGTGTCAGGTAATATCTCGATGGCGGTGTGCAACGTGGGAATTTAACACTCGATGGGGAGGGTGGATTCGATCCCATGGACGAGATGAAATAGTGTAAAACTAGTAACAATTTTGACTATTGTGCGATAATCCCATAATGCTGAAAACAACATATGATGCCAGTTGGTCTTATGTTTGTTGACAGTGTGTTGCAACATGGTTTTCAAGACTTTGTTAATAGCCTCAACCTGTCCATTGGACTGAGGGTAGTATGGGGAGGAAAACTCATGGGAGAAGCCTAAAATTGAGGAGAATTCGACGAAGACCTCATTCTCAAAGTGTTTACCGTGATCGGAGACTAACTATCGTGGAACTCTGAAACGGGTAATGACTTGGTTGAATAAAAAACGCATTGTTGTGTCAGTGGTATTGTTGAATGTAGGCATGGCTTCGGCCCATTTGGTAAATTAATCTACTACCACAACAATGTACTTGTTTCCATTACTAGATGGAGGGTTGCAGGTCATGAAGTCTATGCCCCATTTGCAGAAGGGGCCAACAGTGATGACTGGATGTAGAAGAGCGGGGGGTGCTCGTGTTTTGTTTGCATAAATATGGCATTTGTCGCATCGCTTGACAGCGTGGATGCAGTCATGAAACAATGTGGGCTAGAAGTAGCCTGCTCGAATTATTTTTTGGGTAGTGGACATACCTGAGAGGTGGCCACCACAAGCGTCGTTATGGAAATCATTTAAGATTCTATCTGCTTCGTCGATGGTCAAACATCGGCAGAGTATGGTGTTGACCCCACATCGGTACAAAACATCATCAATGAAGAGGTACTGAGGGGAATGATGGCAAATGCGTCAATGATCATCTCGAGAGATATGAGACCCAAACTTCTGTGTCTGAAGGTAGACGAGAAGGTTGCCATACCAGGGGTCATATGAGGGGATGTAGAAGAGGTGTTCGTCGAGAAAATTTGTATTGATGGGTGAATCTTTATCATCTGAGGGAAACTTTGTGATGAGTTCGCCAAGGACAAGTGATTTATTGCTTTTGGGAGTTGAAAAATCTAGGTCCTATTCCTAAAGGATGACGATCCATTGGGAAAATTTTCCATTAATATACCATCAACTAAGAAAGTACTGCATGGGGTTGGAATCTTCCATGACTTTGGTAGTGCAAAGCAGGATATAATGACGCAGTTTCTAGACTGTGAGGACAATTATGAGGGCGAGTTACTCCTCATGATTGTATTTCAGGGGTGGTCCTGGAATATTTTTACTGATGTAGTAAATAACATGCTCGCAACCATCATCCCCTAGTTGAACGAGAACTCCCGCTACTGAGACAGCTGAGGCCGACAAGTAGAGGATATAATTGTGATCATAGTTAGGGGACCTGATTAAAGGGGCATTGGATAGCACCACTTTTAAATCATCAAAAGTAGTTTGGGCATGTTCATCCCATCGAAATGGGATATCATGATGCAGTAAATGAAGGAATCCATGCACACGAGTGGCATAATCTGGTACAAAGTGTCGTAAAAAGTTGGCTTTGCCTTGTAGGCTCTGCAGTTGGCGCAAATTCCTAGGTGGTGTAATTTCTGTGATAGCTTGGAATCTGAGGGGGTCCACTGTTATTCCATTGTGGGAGACTATAAACCCAAGGATGTGTCCAACAGTGACGCAAAATACACACTTGAGGGGGTTTAAGAAAATATTGTACTGGCGACATCGTTGAAAAAAAACTCGTAAGTCATCTAAACATTGAGTTCGTTTCTTGGATCGAGCAGTGAGGTCATCCAAGTAAGCGAGGATGATGTGAGCAAGATCATGGAAAACATAAGTCATGGCCCATTGGAACGTAGCACCTGCGTTTTTTAGTCCAAAAGACATGACACGATAAGAAAAAGTAACCCATGGGGTGGTAAATGTGGTTTATACCAATCTACTGGATGGATTTGGATTTGATTATAGCCAGAGAACCCATCCATGAAGGACAAGCCCTTGTGACCAGCACAGTCATCGATAATTTGGTCGATGAAAGGGGTTGGGAAGTTGTCTTTGGAACAAGCATGGTTGGGATCGCAAAAGTTGGTGCAGACACGAATAGTGCCATATTTTTTATTAATAGGGATGGGTTTGGAGACCCATGAGGTATACGCGATGGGGTATATGAACCCAACAACATGTAGTTTGTCAATTTCATCTTTGATAGCTGCGAATTTGGATGGGTGAAGTGGGCGTTGATTTTGACGTACTGGGGCAACATCTGGCCATGTGTCGATGCAATGTTCGACGATAGAAGGATTGAGGCCAGACATCTCTATATATGACCAAGCAAAAATATCTCAGTATTCCTGAAAGAGAGATTTGTAAGTTGTGAGATTTTCAGGGGAGCATGCAGTGCCAATGGTGATTTCCTCTATGATTATGGGTTTGATGGAAATGTCGATTTTGACAGTGGGGGAAATATTGGCCATGTTGCCTTCTTCAAAACCATCAGGGGCAGGGATAGGGTTATTGAACCAATCTATATGCCCTGATGGAATAAAATACTTGGTTCCGATTGCACATATGGAGGCTTGGCTAGGAGGGTCAAAGGATCCTTATCAAAGAAAAATTTCTTTGTGATGGAGCGCATTCCATGGGAAATCAGGGGTAGTTAGTTCCTCCAGGATATCTTCATCGCAGTGGAAAATGCGAGAATATAGGGGATTCGAGGAGGTAACATTGGTGACTGGCACTGTGTGATTGTCTTCAAGTGGTGAAGACCTAGAGGGGGTATCGCAACTATGGTACAATGGCTTGCTTGACATAAACCAAATGTCTAGACACTATGGGTTGTAATCTGTGGTTGGGGGTAATATTTCCTAGCGGAAATGAACCAGAGAATTGGGAGGATTTAGGGGAAGATCCTCAGACACTCTATCCATGAACCATGGAGGTGTGGGAAGTGACTCAGGTTCAGGGGAGATAATGTGAACAGTATCTAGAGAAGGGATAGGGGGAATCACTTGCATCACAGGAGGTGAGGTGGTCATAGGATCTTGAGTAAGGGTTATTTGACGACGCCTGTATTCAATTATCAAAGGACACTGGTATGTGAAATGATCAAGTGAGTCACAGAGAGAGCAAGGGCATCTCATTCGTTTGGTGACTAAGGTTGAGACATAATGAATGTCGGTGATGTGGGTACCTGAAGGTGTTGGTGGGGAGGGTTCTTGCTGAAAGGTTTGGAGTACCGCCGTTAGTGTCTGTCGAAACTGAGGTAGTGCAGGGAAATGATGAGTGTAGTGGCCATACTCTGAACATATGGCAGACACAAATTTTGTTCGCAACCCTTTACTGCCTGTAGTAGGGGATGTTGTGGTGGTACTAAGTTTTCTTGGTGGAGCGACGAGCGATGTGGTTGTTCGAGGGAGCTATATCAGATTGTGTAACTCAGGGAGGGATGGACATCTATTGGTGGGGTGTCCCTCTTGTTCTTAGAGTGCACAATGAGGTTGAACTCTGGGAGGAAGTGGAGTGGTGGGCTCTTTATTCTTCCATCCGCCCCCATTCATAGTGGTGGTGCTAGCGATTGGGGGTGAAGGTGGCATGGTCAGAGTTAGTACTGGAATCTGCATCGGGATTCCCTTTGATTGGGGAGGGAGGGATGGTTGAGGAACCATCGCGGGTGGGTGTAGATACTAGAATGGAATGGTGAGCACCACTTTGGGTAGGGCAAGCATTATAGCTACCTGAAAATATTGTACTCCCGGTGGGGGGTAGAATAAGGGAATCTGAGTGATGGCTTGGGGAATTGTCTCCCAACTTGGGATTTTCCCCTGGGGAAGGGTGAAATCGAGGATAAGTGGGGTCGTAGGGTTCTCAGGTAATTCCTGAGGTAGGATGTCTTCAACTAGTGGGACGTCAAGGGGTGGAGAAGCCTGAGTGGGAGGAATGACATCTCTAGTTTCGGTTCCATTAGAAGATATGACACACACTTGTGTTGAGGGGTGTATGAGTGGTGGTGCTCCATGGTATGTCCCCAGCAAGGATGGTTCTTTGAAAATTCTGGGGCCCATATCCATGAGTGGATATGCATCGGAACTAGTGCGGATTAGAGGTAAGATGTTATCGATGTTGAGGAGTGGTTAGGATCGTAATGTGAAACTTGGTTGATGGTGATGATTTTCCCATTGTGGGGGAACATCATCGTTCGAAACATAGAAGAGGCCACTTCATTCATAGCATACATGTAGCTACATCCAAACAAGATGGTGTAATCGAGTGGGTCATTGATAACCTTAATGTCGATAAGGATGTTTTTTCCCCCGAGTTCAACGGGGACATTTTGAAAGAGCCCTTCAGGGGAGGATGGTCATCCATAATAATCTCTCAAAGTGATGGAGGATGGCACTAGCTCAGGGGAGCTAAGTTTTTTCCATACAATTTTGGACATGATGCATGTGGATGCACCTTCATCAATGATACATTGTTGAACCGTGATGTTCTGAATCTTAACTAGTATCTGGAAAGATACCAAAGCGGGGAGATGAGGTTCCCCACAATCTAGATCAAATGTGATGAGTCTAGTATCAACTGGTTCGACTGCCCCCAAGGTGGAAAGAAAGGATTTCCATTGAGCTGGATAGGTTTGGAGGACCTACAATATAGACATGGTTGCAGGGGACTGCGCCAGGTCATTGACCAGACTGTAATTATGTGTCACCCTAGCCTGAGGGTTGTTGGCATTCTGTCATAATGGGATGTGAGGGATACGAATTGTGGGTTCAGTGTTAGGGCATGGAATCATCAAGGGTTGTCCGGCTGTAGCTAGAGCTACTTTCGGAGTGGTGGGAGTATATTCAGGGGGGGCGCTATATTGACGACTACACATTTGCAGAAGAATTTCTTCTTCGTTGGTGAGGAGGATGTTACGATCCACTAGATTTCCAGGGTTTTGATACTGTCCCATTTGTGGTGGGATGGGATCTATCTCTTGTTGGGTATTCATCACACCTTGGTGTGGAATATGGTTTTTCAACATAATCGGGGGTGGTTGTTGCAAATACTGTTTTGGGGCCTGTTGAGCGGCATGCAGCACTGGAGGACGTGGTGTGTTCATGGAATCTTTCATCTGTTTGAATTCATCAATTTGGGGGAAATGGTGAGTGTAATGGCCATGCTCACCGCAAAGAGCACAAGGGAAGTTTGTTCAAAGTTTGTTATTGTTGTTCCTCCCTTGGCGTTTTTTGTTATTGTCCCCTTAGGGATTCAGGTTACCCTAATTCTAGTGCCCTCTAGCAGGTTTTTTTTGTTGGGGGTTATTTCCCTCTGGTCCTGGGTTATTATTGTTTCGATTTTTTCCTTTCTTTTTGGCATTATTTGGCTGATGGGATGGATTTTCCGTATTCAACTGTTCAAAAGTATGAAATTTTTGAATGGGAGAGGGATGAACAAAGTTAACATTGACGTGTGGTTTTCCTTGTGGAGGAGAAACTGACTATGGAGGACTAGGAAATGGAAAATTACGGATTATGTGGTGGAAATGATTCATAGGGTGCATATGGAGGTGAAGCACTTTCACTAGTGCCCAGGTTGTATGTTGAGGTAGAAGGGGAACCTGAACTTGGTTGAGAAGTCGGACGCATGATGAGTGCCAACAAAGGTGCACTCATGGGTGGGGGAGAAGCAACGGGATATGGTTGTTGGTAAAGGGGAGGAGGGTAATAAGGTGGACCTCCATATATTGGCAGATATTTGGGTGTATCGTGCATAGGTGGTGGTTGGATGTATGGATTGTGGTGTGTTGTGGTACCAATCAATCCATCTGTCGCATGAGACATCCCAGGTTTGTCCTGGTCGAATGGTACGGATCGTGGTGCATCAGGTATTACTGTATATAAGTAACTCGACTGAGCATAAATGTGGTCGTACTGTTGAGGCTTGTTGATGGCTTCCTCTTCGATTTGGGGGAAGGTGGATGCCACATCTTTGGCAAGGATAGAGACGAGTGATTTGAGAAACCAATCGAGACATTTTTCTTTTGTGGTTTCTGCTTTGCATAAACTATACGTCACCAATGCTATTCGTGAATATGGTTGGAAATATGAGTAGTTGATGTTTGTTTTCACTCATAGAGGAGTTCTAGACTAGTGTCATGATGAACTAGTAGTTGAAAGAAGGTCAAGAATGTTTTGGCCAAGGATTCAAAAGCCACATGGGACCCTGATTTTTCGTCCACATACCATTTGGTTGATGGATCAGTGAGTGTGTGTTGAAATAACCTTAAGCGGACAAAGTCATCCAAGATGTTGTTTGAAGAGAACCATAAGTGGAAGGTCATGACATGGTTGGTGGTATCTTCCTCTGATTTTCCTTCAAATTTGGGAATGTCTGAAGGTAGTTTGGTAGGCATATTGGGCCATGTGGGGTCATGCAATATAGGGTCATTCGCAAGCTTACTCAAATCAGGAATGTTGAGGGATGCCAAATATGGCATGGGGGGTGGCAGTGGAGGATTAGTTCCATCCATGGTGTGAGTAGGTAGTGGACCTGACCCTTGAGGGGGATTTGGTGGGGTTGTACTTCTCCCTTGAGAAGAAGTTTTCCCCTCGCCTCCTTGTGAAGGAGAGCTAGTGGATGGATAGCCTTGAGAATTAGACCCAAGTAAAGTGGAGCCAAGAAAAGTTGATCCCAAAATAGTGGCACTCATAGGGGTGTGAGATGGTTGAGTTGGTGAGTTGGAAAGACTAGGAACTCCTCCTAGAATAGGAGGGAGATTTTGCAAGCATCTGGAACAATGGGGATTATGTGGGTCCCCTATGATGTCCAACTAGCAAAATGAATGTGTGAAAATGGTGATGAGAGTAATAAATGAAAAAGAGACTTGTATAATTTGGACTTTTCACAATATATCTCACAATCACATGTAATCAAATGAGAATCATACATAAATAAAAAATAAGCATACATGTGGGTAGGTGGATTTTGTCTGCATGGGAGAACAAATAAAACAAATGCTCGTGCCCTAAAAAGACATAATGTTCTTCCTCTCAAATAGCACTTGACCTTCCAATAGCACTCAACAGTGGGGTCTGAAACCATCGGAAGAGGAACTAGTGAAGGATGAAACAATTAGTTATAATGAGGGGAAGAGGGTGCATATCCTGAAAGAGCTAGCTATATTTCCCAATAGCCACACAAAATATGATCAAGCTGCAATTGCAGCCCACAATTGCCACCTGGGTAGATGTCCTAATTTTGGCCACTAGGTACCTTGATCAAAGTGCGAAATTTAGATTTTTGGCCTCAGAAATGGGTCACGGGATGGATCCCTTCCAAGAGTTGGGTGACTCAAGGGGGGATGCACAGAACAACCGGACCTCGACCTTCGACCCCTCACAGGTATCTCCCTGCCTTATGGTGTTAGGAACACTTGACTTGGAGGATTTAAAATTTCCCTATTTGTCAACTTCTAATGTTTGAAGATGTGAGAACCAGATAACGGGGGGGGGTTATTTGGATGCCTACTCCCGAGATCCTACCTAGACTAAAAAAATTCCTTTGTCACCTCTTGTGGAGTAAAACTTAGTGAGTTTTTAGAAAAAATTTAGATGTGGCGGTTTGAGAGATTGGGGCTATGAACCGATCTCATTTGAATTAAGTGGGTGTGGAAAAAAAATTCAAGAAATAGTGGGACATTTCAGAATTCCTTTGGAGAAAACCTACTTCAACCTCCACAATCCAAGAGGAAAATATGTGAGTGAGGAGTGACTTTGTGTGTGAGCAAGTGATAAAATGTGCCAAATTTTAATAAGTTAGGTGTAAATTTGCAACATGTGGACTTCATGTGGTCCTTATAAATCTTGATTACCTATCTGACTAGATGTCATTGGTACAACCTTGCGGAATTTTAAAAGACCTAAAGAACTAGCATGTGGACATATGGGTCCTTACCAATCCTTTAAACTCCCTAATGTGGTTTACTCTAAGAAATATTTGAAAAAACTATCCTAGATTGCAAGCATGTGGGCATGTATGGGCCCATTACTTTGATCTTTAATCTCTCCTAATGATGTAAACTAAGAAAGTAATTTCAAAAACTATCCTAATTTTGAAACATGTGGGCATGTATGGGCCCTTACAGATTTAAGATGATCTTAAAAATAAACTAAGAGGAACCCTAGGGGGTCTCTGTCCTCTCCTAAATATTTTGTTTAAGGGAGATGAAATGTCGCCTTAATCACCTTTATGATTCTCAAGCTCACTTTATGGTGTGAGAGAAGAGAATACTCAATGATTAAAGTCTGATTTTCTATCCCAATGCAAGTGTTTTTATATGTGATAGAAAAGAATCTTAACTTAAATTTTGCAATCAAAACAAGCCATCCATATGGAAACCAAAGAAAAAGAGGAGAAATGTGTTTCTTTTTACCCCTTAAGTGCCTATGTTTTGACTAACCTTTCATGTGGGAAAGGAATCTAAGTGTAGTGCATTTACAAATTGCATAAAAGCAAGATTTTGAAGGGTAGGGACCTTCAAATCATCACAAAAACTCTTACAATTTTGAAACTCTAGACAGATGCGCAGGTTACAGTTCAGACAAAGGCGCAGTGGGTGCACAATGTGTAGAATGCACAGAGAATAGAAGTCCTTTTGTCACATTGTGCATAGAATGCGTAGTGACCAGAAGTGCTTTGGGCACACAATGCTCTGAATGCACGTCTGTGGGATGAAATACCCGCGCATGTTCTGATACGCATCGGGGGGGGGGATTTTAAATGGAATTATCCTCCTCCAGCTCCAAACTTATCTCTTGACAGGTAAGGTTAGGCCGGTTATGGTTCCTGCAAGGAAAATGGGTTAAAAATAAGTTCTCTAAAAGCCCAAATAGGGATGAAATTGATACCTTATCCCCAATATGGTCACAAATATGTTGTGTATGTTTCATCACTTGAGTGAGAAAAACAAGGGAACTTACAAGTCTAGTTGGGCCTGCTAGACAAGACAGAGGTTAGTGCATGAGTTAGATAATCCAAGCACATGAAATAAACAAGGAAATAAATTAAAAACAATTAAGGAAATAAAACTAGAATTCATAAGAAACTTTGAACCAAAATCAATCAACCAAGATTATGCCACCAATGGATAACTATATTAGTTGGCAAAACACCATAGAGAAAGGAGGACTTATGGATCCCCTCTTCCTCCTTGGGAGGGCTCTTGATTCCCCTATTGAAGAGCTCTTCTTACAATGATAAAATAGAAAGCAAATGGTGAAGAAATCCAAGCCTATTTCCTCAAGAGGTGAGTTTGTTATTGGATAAATCCGTAAGTGCGGACACAAACCGATCTCCCTAGATCCACCTGGATCTAGAACAAAGAAAGACAGAATGATACTCTTTCCCTAGATTTTAACTATTGAATGTACTAGGAGATTCTATTAAAGAACATACCTTACAATCGCTTCCTTTGATCTTTGTTGCTCCTGCTTCTCTCTAGTGCTCTCGTACAGTCAAGATCAAAACAATACAAACCAACCGAAGTGAAGAAAGCACAATTTATTCAACAGTTCATCTATGTATATGATCAAGGAGTTATACAATAAAGTAAAACTAACTTTATGGGAAAGGGACACATTACTGTATCATATTGATGGAAAGTAAATATTACAACCTGAGCCTTGATGTTGCAAACTTCCTTTCAATGTCCCCTAGCTCTGACACACACACTTGCTCACTTGCATGAAGAAGATCAACCACCTTTGATAAACTTGTTGGAGTTCTTAGCTGTTGTAGCATTAGTCCTTCACACAATCCTTTTCACTAATTCTCCAATCAATCTCTTGCTTGTTTGCTTGCTTCTAACCTCTTCCATGAGAATCCCCTCAATATATAAGAGAGAATGAATTAGTTACTTGGATAGGAATGATCCCAAAATATTAGGAAAGCTAGTACTTAGATAACCATTCGAATGCCATCTCATCCTTCTAGAAGATTCCCTTCTAGAAGCTTCAAGAATTCATTCTTTTCCCTTCTTTAGAAAGTGTTCGCACCCTAGCAGTTATACACAGTGCGAACTTCTCGCACCCTAGCTTAAAGCAGCTTGCGTGAATCATGCATTCTCTCAGGCAAATGTATTGGTAGCTTGCGAGCCTTCCTCAAAAATGTGATTTTTGAAAAGAGATGAAGGTAACTTTTCTCAGGAGAAAGTTCCAATGAAGAGCCTAAGTACACCATCATTAATACATCATCATGATGAACAAAATCATGGGTAACAGAATTCCCCCCAAAGTCTGAGATTGGAACCAGTGACAGTCGATAGACTTTGTAAGCTGCATGTGTGTGTCGAGAACCAGGAGCACATCTAATCGGAAACCTGTGAACAATCAAGCATCTGTAGAGTATCATATATATCAATTCTGAGGTAGGAATTCCCATACTCAGATCACAGACTGATGACATTGTAGACATGGGTCAAGGACACCAATCATACATTGTGGATCCATGCCTTCAAGATATAGCATAGCCACCTGAATACACTGTGGATCTATGCGAGAAATTTCAAATCAAGATGGCATAGCCACGAAACATACACAGTGGATCTATTTGTCGCAAATTATACATACTCCATCGCAACCTGGATTACAAAGGTAATATCCAGGGTCTTCAATCTCGTCGCCCAAAGTATGAATCTAACCATGTGATTATATGTGTTGAAGTCGAACATGGTAGAAACCACTTGATTACCGGTCATTGATGAAACCGTTAACAAGTGCGAGGGAAATCACCAATGATGTCAATGACTCCCAAGGTACTGTAGTATGATCCATTGAGTGTGAATAAATGAGTTGATGTCGAATAGCCGATGGAATCTTTCAATCAGGGGTCAATGATGTAAACCCACTGTCGAAAGCGAGGAAACTTGCCATTGAGGCATGCAAGTTCCAAGGTACTAAATAATTTCTAAGTCTTGATTTCGGATAATGAGCTGAAGTCGATGGAACAAAACTTGTCACAGGAGGGCCTTGATGTATCCCCCATCAATGACACGAAATGAGTAACAGAGTTTGAAGGTGAAACAGAGCATTTTGCAAATTGGACTGGACACAGGGAAGGCTGACATGGAGAGAATGGGTAACTGCAGATGGCCAACTCAATGTAGGTTTCAGATGGACTCCTCTTGAACATATGAATGACACGACCAATGATTTGGCAGCATTGACTCAAAGACAACATAGGGAATGACCTTGTAGCAAATTGAATGAGAGACAAATGGATTTCGCAAACCGGCTTCAAATGATGAATAGGGGGTGTCATGTTCAAGAGCGATACTTACTGCCAATTAATACGAAGATGAAACATATCCCTTTCCCAAATTTTCCCCCACCATTTCTGGCAAGTACCTCTTTATTTTTACACAAGCTTGAAGAGGATCACATATGCTTGTTGATATAAGCTCATCCTTCGGACGAGTCCCTCGGAGTATTTTTAACGAACCCTAAGAAGGAGTGGTTCAGTCCCATCACGGGTCTGTCAATGTTTGTTTAATGAGTCCAGAGATAGTAAACTCGAAGGTTTTTCAAGATTATAGAGTTTGGAAAAACACTTAAAAGAGAACTCTCTCAGTTCCTTTTTCGTAAAATAGTCTGGATGAGACCGAAAAAGAGATAAATTATCACTCACCAGACGTGTATTTCAAATACTTTAGCGAGCGTGAAAATAGCACGGTCGCTCGACGATCTTTTCATGTTTAGAGAGTCTGAAAAGAGCTTAAAGAGGACTCCACGGGGGTTCCTTTTTCGTATAACCTTGTTGAGCCCCAAAAAGTGATAAAACTATGCTCTATCACGTTCTCTTGTATTTACGAGAGTAAGAACGGACAAAAACGATGCTCGAGGTTTTATGTAAAAACCCTAAAAACAAAAAACACGCCATAACAAAGAAAAATATGTCCATACCCTTGTATTTAGTTATCAACGTCATCACACCTACAAGTCATTACACTCATCTTGATATTAGTGATTAGGTTTAATCAATAAATAAGCATAAAAAACCCAAAATGACATAGTAAAAAGTAAATTAAATGAGTAAATAGTCATTTTTACCATATCATTTCACATTTTCACTATTGAGCTCCAAAACCCCCTTTTTACCCTCCGATTTTGGCGTTAATTTTCGGGAGCGACAAGAGACCATTCAATGAGTCGTCTACTGCATTGAGGTAAGCTCTTCATTCTTGACATTTTCATGGTTTAAATTTTTGATTTCATTGGTTATTTTTTCATTTTCAAGTTGGTTTTTGAACCCTACATACGCATAGGCATTCTCACAGGTGGCCCATACGGGACCTGCGAGAATGATGCATTCTCGCAGGTGAGACATGAGCCACCTGTGAGATGTTCTCACTGTGCAAATGAGGCACCTACGAGAACTGCAATCTCCAAAAAAAAATTAAATATTTAACCAATGAAAAAGATCTAGATCATGAATAAGATCATTAATCCTCCTTTTATGTTCCTTGTGCAGGTAAATAGCCACAAACATGGTGATTGAGTGGCGAGAAAGAGAACATGAGGAGGATAATGCAAATGTCGGGAATCATCCTCCTACCATAGCTGCATTGAGAGATTGTGGGCTCTTAAAATACTTCCGCATCCCGGGCATGAGGGCCCAAGTCAGACTACTCGAGTACCTGGTCCGTATGTGGGACCCAGATCAGCAGGTTTTCAATGTAGGAGCTCATACTTTGTCCATAGACATTGAGGAAATATACTTTTTGACTGGATTGTCCAGGCATGGGTATTATGTCAGTTTGACCGGTAGTAGAGGTGGTGGGCTCAAGAGGAGTGAATACTGCAATCAATACTATGTACCAGACGCTGAGAGGAAAAAGGGAAAAGTTGCTATCTGGGGGGTACAAGTCCTGACCCTCCGCACTATCCTCTTTACTATAGCTCGGATGGTTGGGAGTTCATCTCCTCATATGGAATTACAAAGCTACTTCCAGTACACCATCGAGTGTACTGAGCCTCGAGTATTTAACTGGGCGGATGCTGTGGTTCGCAGTATCAAAAGACAATTAACCAAATGCGGGCGCGGTGAATTGAAACAATTTGGGTATGGTTCTTTGCTGGTGTCCTTCTTCCTTGAGAGGGTTCCCGTATTTAGACTACAGGTTGAGTGGGATTTCCTGGGTCCTAGAGATCTAAGGATGTTGAGGTGGTGTCAGCTCATGGCCCGACATGTGGCAGGACCAATCGTTAAGTATGACGATATTTTCTTTGACTGGCTCCAAAACCAGATGTTGATGGTCGATGACTACGCTTATGCCGGGTTGGATTTCAGAGGAGATATAGATTTAGCACTGCCTCAGGACGCTCAGTAGGGAGACCTCGGTAAGAAGTACACGCATTTTCTCTTTTTAAATGTTTTTGAATTTTTATCATATTCAAATGTTTTTGTTTTATATATGTTTATCCAAAGACTAACACAAAATGTTTGTTGATAACATAGATGTTGGACCGTATAGACCTCCTGGCACTTCTCCTATCCAGTAACGAGGAGAGGTAGCAGCAGCAACACCATAGTATGCCGAATATTATCAGGTGGTGGAACAAAACTTAGAGGGTCTGACAGCAGACATTCCAGATATGACTCTAGAAGAGGTTCCACGATGCGATCAATGTCACACTGTAGGGGTATCAGCAGCTATGGGTCGACTTCTCTGTAGGGTTGCTAGAGTAGTTGTGTGTTACCGTGAACGTCATCCGTGACATCACTTTGTAGAGGCTATGAGCTTCCAATTTTGATATTTTGGTCTTAGGACAAACTTTTGTAAAAAACAAACTCTTTTGATCGTTATATATACATATGGATTCTACCGGTTTACTTTATATTGTGTGAATTTTAATGTGTTTGATTTATAAATGGTTCAAATGTCTGTCCAATACATAATTAGCCAATGCATCTGTTAATGTATTAAGACATCTAGGAATATGTTGATATTCTATGTGATCAAAATAACGTTCCAAGAGGCGAATTCGCAAATACACCCGTAACAACGTAGGACTTCGAATAGAGTAGATATTACTTAGTTGTAGTACTACAAGCTGTGATTCAATTCGCACAACCAAATGATGAATTCTAAGTGAGATAGCATCAACCAATAATTCAATGATGGCACTATACTCTGCAATGTTGTTGGTTGCACGGCCAAGACATACACCTCGTAAAGATATAAGTTCGTTTGTTGGGGCATAGATTGCCCACGCAGCGGAAGCTAGGTTCCGAGTACTACGGCTAGCACCATCAGCGAAGCCAATATAGGGTAGCGAAGACTCCGACATCTGGAAATCAAACACAACGTCACATAAGGGCAGAGACCAGATAATGTCAAAAGCAAACTAAAAGTAACACACACAAAGTATGATACATAAAATACAAGTACGTTGCACAAATGATTTATGTGTAGTACTTCTTCAAGTACAACCCATTCCTGGGTTCACTCAAAGGGATACCATCGTAATCGACCAGCTCATATGATCCTTTTTCCAAAACTCGATGAACAATATAAGGACCTCGCCACATTGGTTCGAATTTCCCAGCTCCTAACACATCCCGATCATGTTCATAGAGAAGAACAAGATCACCTTCAGAGAAAACGCGAGGCTTGACATGCTTGTCATACTGTGCCTTGACATGTTTCTTCTGGGCTTCTATTACTAGAGTGGCGTCACGTTGAGTTTCGTCTAATCGCATCAGATACAATAGATGTTCTTCTTCAGCAGAAGTATTGGGTAAGAGTTCAACAGCTAGCTTCAGAGAAGGTATCTCGCATTCTATAGGAAGAATGGCTTCTACACCATAGACCAATCGAAAAGGCGTAAACCCCGTAGAGGATTTAACAAATGTCCGGTATGCCCACAATGCCGAAAACAACATCGTGTGCCAGCTTGTTTTATGACTTCCTATCATCCGTCGAAGCATATTTATAAGAAATTTTTTGATTGCTTCGACCTGGCCATTAGCTTGCGGATAATAGGATGTTGAGTTATCATGAAGAAGACCCAACTTTTCCGTAAGTTCAGACATCATAAAATTCCTAAAATGACTACCGTGATCAGTAACGATAGCTTGAGGAACACCAAAATGAGCTATGACATGGTTAAAAAGAAACAACACTGCAGTCTTTCCAGTATTATCGAATGTCGGCATCACCTCGGCCCATTTTGTAAAGTAATCAACAGCTACAATGATGTAACCATGCCCCCCGGCTGAGTGAGGATGACATGTTAGGAAATCAATGCCCCATTTTGCAAAAGGACCAACTGAGACCATAGGATGAAGAGGAGCAGGATGTGACCGAATTTTCTGATTGTAGGTCTGGCAGGCATGGCATTTCTGGACGGCTATAATGCAGTCGTTGAACAAGGAAGGCCAAAAATAACCTGCGCATAAGATCTTCTGGGCAATAGCATACCCAGACATATGACCACCACATGCTCTGGAATGGCAGTCATTCAGATCTTTCTCGGCTTCGTCAAAAGTCAGACAACGTCGAAAAACAAAGTCAATACCCCAACGGTAAAGAGTATCGCCAAGAATAATGTATTGACGTTCTTGATAACAGACGCGATGTCGTTCAGTGCTAGACAAAGTAGGCCGAAAAGTCTGGGTTTGGAGATATATAATGATATCTCCATACCAAATATCGTCAATACTAATTAGGAAAAGAGATTCATCGGGTAATGAATCTACTGCTACATTTTCCGTGGCAGAGTGAGGAAAATCACATATTAACTCAGCAAAAACTAAGGATTTCTTAGACATGGCGCGATTGAATTCCAAGTCAAATTCCTGGATTATGACAATCCATTTGGAGTATTTTCCCCCTAGCAATTGACGTGTCAAAATGTGTTGCATAGGGTTGCAATGAGAAATCACTGTAGTTTTCTTGGAGAGAATATAATGCCGGAAGCGTTGGACGACTTGAACAGCAGCCAAGGCCAGTTTTTCAACATGTTGATACTTGATTTCAGTAGATGTGAGACTTCGACTCAAGTAATAAACAACATTCTCGTCACCCTTATCATCCTCCTGGATGAGAACCATGCCAATAGTATACTCGGAGGCAGCAAGATAAAGAAAATAATCACGACTATAATCAGGAGGAAAGAGAAGCGGAGCTCGTGTGAGGGACAACTTCAAAGCCTCGAAAGCATTGTTGGCCACGATATCCTAGAAGAATTCTGCATATTTCTTTAACAGTCGAGTAAAACCACGAGTAATTTCGGCGTAATTAGGGATGAAATGATGAATAAAGTTTGCTTTCCCCTGCAAACTTTGCAACTGACACAGTGTAGAAGGAGGAGGGAGATTAAGAATCACCTCATCCTTAAGAGGATCCACCCTGATCCCCTGACGTGAAACGATGAAACCTAGAAGACGGTCGGATTCTACGCAAAAAACGCGTTTATGAGGATTTAAACGAATACGATAGAACTGACAACAAACAAAAATGGCTCGGAGATGAGTGGGGTGATCGACTTGGCGCAAAGAATGAGATGGTAAATTGTCCAAATAGGGTTGAATGATATGCTTTATATCATGAAAAGCATAATACATAGCACGTTGAAATGTCGCACTGGCGTTCTTAAGACTGAACGGGAGTTTCCTATAGGAAAAAGTACCCCAAGGACATATAAAAGCAGTTTTATGTTGGTCCTTGGGAGCAATGTTAATTTGATTATAACCAGAGAAACCATCCATGAGAGAGAAGATTTCACTTCCGGCACAGTCATCGACAATATGGTCAACGAAAGGGGTTGGAAAGTTGTCTTTTGGACAGACTTTGTTTATATCCCTATAATCAACACATACACGAATATTGCCACCTTTCTTATCAATTGGAACAGGGTTAGAAACCCCTTCTATCAGAGCCACCGGATAAATAAAACCGGCTTTTAGAAGTTTTTCAACTTCGAGTTTGATAGCCATGGCTTTACGTGGATGGACAGGATGAAGGCGTTGCCGGATAGGTTTAGCTCCAGGGTAGGTCTTGATCTCATGTACAACAATAGTAGGGTCGATTCCTGGAATCTCTTCGTAGCTCCAGGCGAAGATGTCACGAAATTCTTTGAACAGAGATGTATAGGTAACGATTTCATCCAAAGAACACGAAGCTTCGATATGAACATTTTCAACTGTCCCAGGTTTAACGGATATGTCAATGGGAATCGTGGGGGAAATATTGCTGAGGTTCCCTTCAGAAAACACATCGTGTGAAGTCGCAGCAACCGTGGAAATGACAACAACGGTCGACGGAGTCAAAATCCGTTGGTAGTTCTCTAGAGTGTGTTGTTCTAGAAATAATATGGAATGATTATGTCCATCGTCCCAAGGGGTGTCCTCCATGACGGACATGATCATCTCGTCAGTGGGAAAGATAACACGGAAAGGATCGGGAGACAACTCATCAAGAGAGGAGGTAGAAGGTGTTGCTGATTGAATGGCCTGATATGCAGACTCAACCGGACTTAACGGCATGATGTCGCCGAAACGAGTGTCATCTCCAGGGTCAGGGACAAGCCAAGGGTCATGTGACACAGGAAGTTCGTGAGGCACGATGGAGATCATGTTGATAGAAGCAACTGACGGGCGTGGAACATCAGGCGGAGGAATGGGGAAAGTACCCATTAATGAGGAGTCCTTTAAAAGACCTACACTAACATTCTCATAACCCGGCGGGGTTTTAGCAATAAACGACACGTTTCCAGTATGAGTATCGGAATTGAAGAAGGTAAGTTGGTCAACAGTAACTACCTTTCCGTGATGAGAAAAACATACTACACGGAAAAGTGTTGACACTACCGCACGCATGGAATCAATCCAGCTACGACCAAGCAGAAGATTATAATCAAGGGGAGCATCGAAGACTTCCACTTCAACTTGGACGGTCTTACCTTCTAGTGTAACAGGCAATGATGGAAGAACACCGTAAGGCTTAAAACCAGAGCCATTGAAGGCTTTCGGAGTATTTTGTGATTCATTTAAAGGAGGAGAACCAATGGCTTTCCAACAAGAAAAATACATTACACACATAGAGGCACCCTCATCAATAAAATTTCGACAAATGTTCTTGTCATAGACAACAACTTGAATTTGAAATGTGAGTTGGCGTGGTAACCTCAGAATGTGATCTTCCAAGTCAAAGATTATCAAATTCGTATCTGTGGGGTCAATTCCACCTATAGCTTTCAACAGTGCCCTTCGTTGTGCAGGACAAGACTGAAGGACTTCAAGGTCTGGCATCATTGAAGGTGCCTGGGCCAGATCTTCCACAATACTGTAGTTCTGGGCCACACAAGCATGAGGATTGAAAGCCGACTTTCTAACGACACCTTTGGGGGGTGGTCGTAGAACTGTATCAGGGCTCGGTCGTTCGAGATGAAGAGGATCGTTGGTAGGTGGAGTCGGTGGAGAGGGTTGTACCAAAGGAGGAGGTAAATCGTCAACCTTCTCTTTAGACGGAGTATAATCTTTGGCTCTAGTCGTGAGTGCAACGTTGTTTGGCTTAGAATCACCGGTACACATCAAAACATATGATGTGGTAGAAGTAGATGGTTGGTCATGAATGACCAACTGAGCCTGTTGTTGGGACGGGAAAGGTTGAGACAAGACTGTTGGCGTAGATGGCTTTGAGGTCCCTTGAAGGAACTTAGTGACCTCGGCACGTCTCGGACAATCCTTTGTGTAGTGATCATCACCACAGATAAGGAAAGGGTAGCGGGGTTTGCGCTTATCCTGATATTCAACAGGGGTATTTTTAGGCTGCTCTGCTTGATTATTATTTTTGCCCTCCTTATTCTTGCCTCTCCCATTTTTAGATTTATTTTTACCAGTCGGGGTATATTGAACGGTGTTCACCTTAGAATTTTTACCGGTAGGAGTGGCAGGAGATGGAGCATTTTGTACATTAGAAGAAGCAGACTTAGGATTGGCGCTTGAAACAGAATGTGATTGGGGTTGGGCAGTACCAATCACACCATCAGCTGCATGTGAGGCAGCTGGAGTGGTTGAAGTGCTGGAAGTACCAGGACGAGGTAACTCAGGTAATAAATCATAAAGTGTTCCCGTTTGCGAATAAACGAGATCAAGATATTGAGCACGAATTATAGCCTGATCTTCCGTGACAATGCCACCCATGGCAATGTCCTTACCAATTTCGTTCACAAAGGATTTCGTAAACCATTCGGCCAGTAACTGATCAGGGAGTTCAAGTTTGATGCGACGTCGTCTCCTTCGCCACTCATGGATATGATCCGATATATAAGTGCCTTTAGTCTATTTGAAAGAAGTCAAAATCTCAGTCTCGGTATCATAATGGATTGGTAACTGGTAATGTGTAAGGAAAGCCATAGCTAGGGTGTTGAAATCAGAGAAGAAACCTCATGGCAATTCAATATACCACTTCGCAGCAGAACCGGTAAGGGTTCATTGAAAAAGACGTAGACGAATAGAGTCATCCATCAATGAGTTGGATGAACACCATAGGTGAAAAGTCATCACATGATTGTTTGGGTCCTCTCCCTGTTTGCCATCAAATTTAGGAATGTCTGATGGAAGCTTAGCTGGAATAGCAGGCCATTGGGGAGAGTGACGAATAGGATCATTTAAAACCCTAGACAAATCTGGCAAATCCAAAGTATCAAGAAAAGGTAATTGTCTATTCACCTGCGGATACTGGTGACTTTGGGGTGGAAGCCCTGTCGGCAAACCAGTAGGACCGTACGCAGTCTGTCCATAGTGGGAAGATCCCGGCTGATTCGGTGGTGGTTGGAGAGGATAGTAACTCCAAGGATTGTAACCTTGAGTTTGAGTAGGGACCTGAGGTGGAACATTCTGACCTTGACCCCAGATAGGATTGGGTACACCTGGACATGGTTGGCCTATAGTAGGGACAGGTTGTTGCCCCCCAGCCGCTTGAGGAATATTTTGTAGCATCTGATTCCAATACTGGGCCAAAGCTGCAGGTATATTTTATCTAAAAGGTGGGGTTGGTCCCCCTATCATCGGTGGAGTTCCAACCGGAAGTTGTGTGCCAATCGTAGGTTGTGTAGTAAGTGGATTATGTCCGGTAAGAGGAAATGGAATCGTACCACCTTGTCCACCAACGGGAATTTGCAAGTTAGGTGTGATGGACAGTATAGTGCCACTAGGATTAGGATTGCCAGGAGGAAATTGAGGGAGCGTCGGAATAAAACCAGGAATAGGATGCCCAGAAGGACCCCTAGGAGTACCAGATGGGGTTTGCGGAGGTGTTGGAAAAAAAGCATTCAACAAGGCATTCAACGCATGGTATCCTGGTGGTAATGTTGGAATGACATCAGGCATTCGCTGGGTATTGATAGGAGTAAGACTAGCTGTAGTAATCTCGGTTGGGACACTCGTAGTATTTGCAAGATGGCCCATCTCGTCAGGGAGAACAAAGTGATAAGTTGTAGGCACTGGTATAGTATCTGTCTCAGAAAACACCAGAGGGTTGATTTCGTAGACTATAGGTGACTCAGTACCAAAAAGGACCCTACAGAAATTACCTGACCAAAAAGGATCTTGGCCTTCTTCCCCAGGAAAAGGCCCAATGGTTGATTCAGAAGATGTAACAACTGCTTCTTTAGAAGAATTTAATCGCACAAAAGGTCGTTCACCATGGAGAATGCGATAGTCCTCTCTAGTGTTGGTAATTCAAAAAGGTTCTAGAGATTCAGTTGAATCTACTAATGGTGTGGTGACAACTGGGACTTCACTTGTTTCCACGTGTGGTGGGGTAACAACTGGGACTTCACTCTGGTGAGGAGAGCCCTCAGGTGTACTGGTAGGCAAGGGTTGAGAATTGTCCAGATGCTCTGGAGATAAACCTTGCATTCTACGTGAATGTCGTGGGGGAGAAATTGTAAACAAGTGACAAGCTCTGCGAAGAAATTCTTAGGGTCAACTTCGAGAAACAAACAACACGCACTAGTAAACAAAATCTAGGAAGAAATCACCAGGAAAACAAGACCTTCTAATTTCGAAGCCACTAGTTGGTGATGAAATCCAACGTCGCAACAATGAGACGAGAAGGAGCGGGGCTAGGATGGAAAAGTTACGCTGACGACTTGCTTAACGGACTTACACCCTGGTGCAAGCTCCCACACATAATTGTGGGTAAACCCTCCAAAGAGCCCAAGTGAGTTTGGTCAACGTCAATTCCAGGTACCGTGAAGACTTTCCCCTCCACAGTCACCTTAGGTAAGAACCTAGAGAGATAGGCCACTAAGGTCACCACAAACAACAGTAAATCCTGGGGGAACAGTCGACAATCTGATCCACATGCAAGGGCAGGGTATCTGGCCCGAAATCAACTCAAAAGGCTTCCACTCATCATTGTGTGTATACCTTCGAGTGACCCCCGTAATACGTGCAATCTCTACACTGATGTCAACAAAGCAGGGTGAGTAACTCTGCCAACACCAATGCGAACTAGTGCTTGACCCTTTTGTTAGAAGGGCTTCCCAGGACAATATGTTGCAAATGGAATTTAACACTCCCTAACTCAAGATGCTATTGTGTGTTTTGAGCTTTTGGAGAGTGTATCTCTCTTCCTACTCCAAAGCACTAGCCTAGCTAAATGTTGGTGTAAAAGAGCCCTAGAAAAGAGTTACTAGATAAATTTTATGATTACGCAATATTTTTAAGAGTGGTTGTTTACTCAAAGATAACGGAAGTAAAACTTATGTTGTATGACTCTGACCCAAGGATGCAAGGATGTGAATGAAAATGTATCACTTTTCGTTCGATGAATCCTATGTATGGGAGAGAGAGAAAATTTTCCAAATCAACCCGAAACTACAATGCACAATTTCCTTTCAAATGTCAATGCAAACAATCACTTATTAAATGACTATTTTCTATGTGTCTCTTTTTAAATACTTCAACAATCTCTAAAATTTGATTTTCAATGTTTTGTAAATGAAAAAAAACAATTTGATGAAAGAAAACTTTGTGTTCACTTTTCAAAAAGAACTCTCACTATACCAATGAGAGAGTAAAAAATCAAATCATAAAGAATCAAGCAATATCAACCCAATCAACTCTTTCAATGAAAGAAAAAATAAAGAGCAAACCAAATAGTCTTCTCAAAGAAAACGAAAATGTTCTTTCAAACCAATAAGCAAATGAGAAGAACCAAGTACTTAACTTTCAACCAATCACTGGTTCTCAACCAATCAAACACACTCAGAATCTAAAGTCAGAGAGAATGGTTTTGCCAAGAAGAGTCAAGAAACGAAAGTCAAGACACAAAGTACAAGAAAAAACCTTGAAACCCTATAACTATTTACGCATGCAAACTAAAGAAAGAAATACATCAATCAGAGGTCCAAGAAACCCATAAGAGGTAATTCAACTGATCTGAGTAGTTAGAAAGACCAAAACTTAATTTCAAAATTTTGAAAAAACATGTTCGCAGGTAAGCAATATTACACAGTGCGAGAACATATGATTCTCGCAGGTGACCTTTTAGCAAGGTGAGAGGACCTCGCATTGAAACCTATGTGCAGGGTGCGAACCTTACCAGTTCTCGTAGGCTGCAATGGAGTGCAGTGCAAGAAGTCCTGAACATATCAAAAATTTTGAAAAATGAAGTAAAATTCAAAAAAACTTCTGGACTCAGAAGGTCTATCAAGGTATCCTGAAGACTCAGAGACTGATAGGATAGGAGAAAAATGAAACCAGAGAAAATGGCCACAGAAAAACAAAAAAAGCCACAAAGAAAATGGGATTGTTCCCCAGTGGAGTCGCCAATTTTGTTATTGGATAAATCCGTAAGTGCGGACACAAACCGATCTCTCTAGATCCACCTGGATCTAGAACAAAGCAAGACAGAATGATACTCTTTCCCTAGATTTTAACTATTGAATGTACTAGGAGGTTCTATTAAAGAACGTACCTTACAATCGCTTCCTTTGATCTTTGTTGCTCCTGCTTCGCTCCAGTGATCTCGTACAGTCAATATCAAAACAATAGAAACCAACCGAAGTGAAGAAAGCACAATCTATTCAACAGTTCATCTATGTATATGATCAAGGAGTTATACAATAAAGTAAAACTAACTTTATGGGAAAGGGACACATTATTATATCATATTGATGGAAAGTAAAGATTACAACCTGAGCCTTGATGTTGCAAACTTCCTTTCAATGGCCCCTAGCTCTGACACACACACTTGCTCACTTGCATGAAGAAGATCAACCACCTTTGATAAACTTGTTGGAGTTCTTAGCTGCTGTAGCATCAGTCCTTCACACAATCCTTTTCACTAATTCTCCAATCAATCTCTTGCTTGTTTGCTTGCTTCTAACCTCTTCCATGAGAATCCCCTCAATATATAAGAGAGAATGAATTAGTTACTTGGATAGGAATGATCCCAAAATATCAGGAAAGCCAGTACTTAGATAACCATTCGAATGCCATCTCATCCTTCTAGAAGATTCCCTTCTAGAAGCTTCGAGAATTCATTATTTTCCCTTCTTTAGAAAGTGTTCACACCCTAGCAGTTACACACAGTGTGAACTTCTCGCACCCTGGCTTAAAGCGGCCTGCGAGAATCATGCATTCTCGCAGGCAAATGTATTGGTAGCCTGCGAACCTTCCTCAAAAATGTGATTTCTGAAAAGAGATGAAGGTAACTTTTCTCAAGAGAAAGTTCTAATGAAGAGCCTGATTACACCATCATTAATACATCATCATGATGACCAAAATCATGGGTAACAGAGTGGAATGGCCTATTGGAATGCTGCTAGAATTATCTAAGAAGAAAAGAGGATTCTTGAAGGAGGATTGAGGCAGCATAACAATACTATGAAATTCTTAAATTCTTAGTGCACCCATGCCCTTCATTTATAGCATGTCTTTGAGGAAATATCCAACTGGTTCTTAGTGTGAACAAGGGGCCCTTTAGGGCATCCTTTGGTCTTTAACCAGCCCCCCATTCAGATTCAGTTCGGATTTGAGGGTCAAATCAAGTTGGAAGTTGGTCCATAAGTGGTTGAGGGGCCGACAAGAACCATAAATGCACCGTTCACAGGAGTGCGCGGATTTTCTCGTACACAGTCGCTCATGTGGTGCATTGTGTGCTCTACGGGATTCTTTGGTCCACTCACTATGCGCACGCTTCCTTTAGTGATTCAACGCATGTCAATTTTTGTCCAGTTGTATAGTTTTTGCCTCTTGGAAATGCATCTTTGGTGTTGCAGGTGAACTAATAGGTGTTTGGAAATGTTTTATGTCTGTAACCATTTGCATGCAATGTTACGGACGAAATTTCAATGATAATAAAATCCTTGACTTTAAATGATTTTTTGTCAAAACCTTGATTTAGTAGTTTCTATATTAATTGGAGAATAAAATAAAGAGGTTGTTATGGGAAATATAGGGAATATGTAGATCCTTGTAATGCTTCAGTAACTATAGTTCTTTTGTAGATGTGTGAGATTCATTTTTTATAGAGATAATTTTGAGGCATTGAACAAAAAAGAGAAAGAAGAACAACTAAGAAGAATGAATATGTTGTTGTGGATCTTGAAGTGTGTAGACCAGTCCAATTTGAAGCCACCTATTCAACCATACTACCCAAAGAACCTAATTTGAAATCCGTAATATCTTTATGTTTTTAATATATTAAAAATACCATTTGACCCCTATATACAAGACAATATATTGATTTATCTTTTTAGAATTGTAAATTCCCCAATATGAATCCACATTGTATAATATCACCTATTTAATGTTTTGGAATACTGAGAGGGAGTGGGTGAATCAATATGAGCACTTTTTACCACTTTCAATCACAATATATATAAACTTCAACTTTATCAGCAAAATTCAATAGTTTATCACTTATTTATTTGGTATATCATTACATCATAAACAATATCATTCATTGGTGCATAATAAACAACCACAGATACACAATACACCAATATTTACGTGGAAACCCAAATGGGAAAAAACCATGTAATGCTTTATTTTATATATCAAGAATACATTCATAGGAAGCACCAACTTCCCAATTCTCCAGCACCAACTGGAAGGAGGTTGCAACCCCCTATTTACAGGTTCCAACCTGAAGGAAGTTACAACTCTCTGAATTCTGCAACTGCAACTGGAAGGAAGATATGACCCCATGATTTACAAGATCCAAAATGAAGGAAGCTCCAACTCCCTGTATTCTCTAGCTCCAACCAGAAGGAGGCTATGACCCCCTGATTTTCAGGCTCCAACCTGAAGGAAGCTCCAACTCCCTATGTTCTCCGACACCAACCAGAAGGAGGCTACAACCCCCTTTCCTTGCCCCATCATGTCGCCTTGAAACATAAGTGTAGACTCAAACTATAACTACCACTATCACTTCTACCTGTCATAAACATGTCACTGTCACATCAACCTATCACTGATTATTAACCAATCATCCAACCTGTCACTATCCCTATCATTATGTCTGTCATTATCTATGTCACTGATATACCATCATCAACCAACTATAACCATATCCACTCACATGGATACCAAAGCCATCACCATACCATGTACATCAACCATGTACCAGAACTTGTACCATACCATGTACATCAACCATGTACTAAAACTTGTACCATACCATGTACATCAACCATGTACCACAACCTTTACCATAAATATGTCTCACGCCATGCACAAAATATGTAACACCCCAAGACCCAACCCCAGTTGTAAATGTGCATATTTTTTATAGGCTGGTGAGCCAGGTTATTATAGGCTAGAAGGCTTATGTGATTATTAGGCTAGAGGGCCTAGATGCTAAAGGCCAGTGAGCCTATTTTTGTATGTGTAAATAATCATATCATTAATAAAATACATCTTTGCATGTATATTGTTGAGTGCTCAACATTCCCTAAAAAAAATTTCACCACTTCCTTTTGGGTACCACCTTGTTTTCTACCTTTGATTGTTTTCACCTTGTTTTGAGCCTGATAACCTTCTTATATTATATGTTTCATAACTGAGTTTCTCTTGAGCATATCAAGAACCATATTGAGAAACACCATGACTGATCAAGGAACCAGTGACCCAGATTTCTCCCGGCTTACTTGAGAAGCTCGACATAGGTGAAAGATTAAGGTAGCCAAAATTGTATGGGAATTCAAAGCAGTCGAGTGCCGACATTCTTTGGCATCGACCGATAAGAGTATCTATTTTATGAATATAGCCTCCGAAAATATTTTGCCGAAGGCCAATCCTTTCGGCTTCGGCAGAAAAGTGCGATTGTAAGCGCCACACATAGATAAAAGCAACACTGCCAACCGTCGAACTCCCAAAACAAGCTCGGTACGGCGAGGGGGAACTAATTAATCACTCCAACGACTCTTAGTATTGGTAGCTGTGACCTCTAGTCTTTTCTCAAAAAACTCTCGATACAAGTGAAATTCCAAGCATGACTTTTATCCACTAGCCGAATATCCTTCCATGATTAATTTTTTTTTTTAATAACCAAAGTCGATAATTCCGCAGAAGTAGTAATTGATATCAAATTTTTACAAATAAAAGAATTAACAAACTCACAATCTAATAACAATGAATCCAAAATATCTAATATTTTACGCAAAAGATTTAAAGAAGAATACACGTTTGATTCACAACATGATACTTTTAAACTTTTTCTTTATATGCAATCAAAAACCTCCCCTAGGCTTGGTTTACATACGAATAGACAACCCCGACGACTCGTCTAACCTGCCCAGTCGCCGTGAGACTAGAAAATTTTACAAAGAAGAAATACAAAGAGGTGTTAAGCCACACTTCCAGGAACACAGGGCAAGGACCCGCTAACTATGTATCTCCTATGCTTTGGTCCTCTCTCAGGTTGTCTTTCTCGCTTTGTGGTGTCTTATGCTTCTTTGTCACTGCCATCCACTGCACCTCGCATAACTTCATGATCATGTCTTATGCTTCTCGAAGTTGTCTCTGCAGCCAAATGGTGCTCCCCATGTGACCTTGCGGCGACGGTATCCTCTGGTTTTTGTCCGCCAACTGACGCCGAAGTTCCCTATTTTCTTGGTAAAGCTTGGCTATTGCAAATTGAGCCTGCTCTAGTTTCTGAGAGGAATTTTTTACGAAAGAACTCGGCTCTTCCACCCTCCCCTTTCTTCTTTTGCCTCCTTTTCCAGTGGTCCTGACCAACTCCGAATGATCGATAAGAATTACAGACTCCTCAAAGGTTGGGCGTGCACTCAGTTCGGCCTTGGGGTGATCCCCCTCTCCTTCCTGAGTTTTCTTCTTAGGCCTTCCTCTTCTCCGTGGTTTTTGTCCTGGAGAAGGTGCAGTCTCCAACTTATTTCTCCTGGACATATCTGTGACCACCCCAAGCCCATTTTTGGATGCTGGCGTTGCCTCCAAGAAGATAGTTGAACCTCTTGAAGCCCACAGGAAGGAGTCCCAGGTGCGTTGGGGCTGATACCTCGCACTCTGTATGCCTCATAGACCTTGTCCCATGTTTGAAGGAGATCTCATAATCACAAAAGCATAAGAGACTCAAGGTGTCCACAGATGGCAAAGGATTACTCAACTGGACGTCGCATATAAGAAGGATTGCTCGCAAAGCTCCTAGATTTATAGGGAAATCAAAGAGCGACACTAGGCTCGCCAACATCATGCCTGCGCCTTGCTACATGATGTTTGAAAAAAATTTGACATGCCACAGCTAATCGACGGATGCGATCTAGAACATGAAAGCTTCGTCGATCGGGGTTGCAGGAAAGCATGCAGTGTGATACTTTCGATCCTTTTGAACTTTTGAACCTCTGTTATTTATAAATGACACTTGGAACGCTTGGTGGTACGAGTTCTGAAGGCATTTAAAAACCTTCTTTGTATGATATCCGACCTCTCGGGAGCACACACACACATAATTCGTCCTCGATGCCCTTTTCCAAAAGGTCAAGTAATTACTGTGATAATTATACATTCATGTCTATCATACTTGATTAGCCACATTACAACATGCTGAGGTGTTCATTTATACCAAAGAGGAGTGGCGGCTTCACAGGTCACTCAAAGGAAGCGATTGTGTTCACATAAGTATTAAAAATGACTGAGACTAGCAAGTTGCACAGGTATGTGTTGATATTTTGTTTATTTATGTCAGATCATGGGTTACTTAATTGCTAAACTACTTCTATTTAATTGCAAGAAGAACCTTCATGATCACCAACTAGAGTCTGTCCTGTGACCTCGCTGAAGAACTGAAAGAATCACTGAAGCAATGAAGTATGTTGAGCTCCCGATTTCGACATCCCGATATTAATCGACCTAAGAGGAATGATCAAGTTATGCATCAAACAAGATGTGTCATGGGCCGAAGAATGTGAAAAATTCACTGATGCAAAGCCCGAGGAAGTACAATAGTTCATAGGACATCCAATCAAAGCCATAGCTATGCTTCAGAAGTTGAACTTCAGCCTCGCAAAGTATCGGGTGCATGCAGCAGACATCGGGGGAATCTATGCGGCTCCAATGGAACAAAACAGGTTTCCATGAGCCAACATCTATGAAGAACTCTTTATCAGATGGTCTGATTATGAAAGAGTCCGCCCTTTTCAAGAAACTACTCGGGTGAACTGTTGAAAGACTGTTAGATGATGACGCCACGTGGAGATTTTTTATTAGCTTAGATTGTAGTTTACCATTAATTATTGTTAAGACTTTATATTATAAATAGGAACATCGATCGATAGTCAGGAGGTCAATGGTTGTTGTAAGAACACTTTTCTTTTTGGTTGTTGATAATTATTTTGAGACTGCTACGAATTAAAAAGTTCTTCTGGACCAGAGACGAGCTATTTTTTCATCATATTTATGTGATTGGAGTTGGGGAAGAATTACTTCCTTTCCTATTCCATGAATGTAGCAGTAAATGAGTAAGAGAAATTGATTATGTTGTCAAGTTACCTGGTGCAATGTTTTGATGTTCTTTGCCTTAGATGATGAAAGTAAATCGTTGTGCTTCCATGTGATGAATGTCCTGGTAGATGAACTATTTTTCTTACCGTGATATTGATTGCATATGTGTTTCTCTCTTTATGTTGATTAGTTCACCTCAACTATGTGATGAATGTCTTGGTAGATAAATTATTTTTCTTACCCTGATCTTGATTACATATATGTTTTCCTTCTGTTAAGTAGTTTTCTCAGACAACAGTTGGATGCTCTTTTGGTTAAAGTACTAATACTAGGCCATTTGGCATAAGATCGTTGTCTGCATGTTCGAGTAGCGGGTTATCCCAAACTCGACCCCTTCCTAATAGTTTAAAATTTTGGTCCTATCTTCATCAATTTGGTTTATACCAGCTTTCTTCTTTCACATCAGTCCTACCTAAGAGAAGATATAGAGAAAAACTATCTTAACTTAAGAAAGAGCCTTCCCTAGAAAACACAAAAATCTCATCGATATTTTGTCTAGATCGTTGGATCTGGAGAAACATCCCACTCCAAACACTGCAGACTCTAATTAGGCCTCGGTGGTGGGTTTGGTTCCTGCTGTTGAGTCAGGGGATTTAGGCCCCATCAAGAGAATTAGCACTAGAAGGAGGGCCTAAGAATGAATGGTTGAATATGTAAGTTATATGATATTTCGAATAGCCTATAGATTTTTAATGGCCCACATGCATGGCTAGTCATCCAACAAACAACCCACCTTTACCAAGTACTCCAGAAGAGGATAACTCACCCCACTCCGAGGAAGGATATCTTCACCCTAAAGTACCTTACGCCCTCCCTCATGAGGAAGTGAATCAATTTAGAAGGATTACCAAAGCCTACACCCAGCAAATCGGCGCGTTGCACTTCACCCCCATCCTCCCTTGAAGAAAATAACAAAGAAGACTAGTAGTCAGCACCCCCAATGAAGTTTTCGTACACTTCGTCGAAGACTTAATATATTTCACGATCATTGAAATCCAAGAACCTCTTGTCCTCATACCCGAGATGCCAGCCGATGAAATCTCTAAACCTAATGATCTTTCAGAAAAGGAAGAGCCTGACTCTGACTCCAAAGATATGGAAGAAAACAATGGTCATGAGGAGGAGAGAGAAGTTCCACTTCAGAAAACCAACCTTGGTTGGTCGAGGATGTCGTGGCCATCCCTGGATGAGTACACAATCTCCCTCGACACCCGTAAAAGTTGCTCCCCAAGTATGATCTTGAAACCTCAGGATTTCCCGAAGATCATATCAAGAAGTTCATACTCGCAATCAGGCTTATGAACGTTCAACATGAAGATGTGGTATGCAGAGTTTTCCCCTACACATTTGAGAACTCAGCTTCCACTTAGTATTTTAACTTGCCAGTAGGATCCATAACCAGTTGGACTAAGTTCCAAAATGATTTCCTAGACAAATTGGCTGAAGAAACTACCACGAGAGCCCTTATGGCTGAATTATTTGCAGCCAACATGACCCCAAAGGAAAGGGTCAAATATTTCAATCAAAGATTCATGACTATCCTAAACAAATTTCATCTCGTGGCGAAACCGGCTCAAGAGTTGCAAATCAAGGTCTATTCCAATGCACTTTCTGCCTCTATTTCCATGTTTGTTAAAAGAGCAACTAAGAAAACCCTCGCGGAGAATTTTGAAGAGGCCAAGATGATAGAGTTCCATATGAAAGGGTGTAAAGAAGGCCAGGCATCTCTAGCGAGAAAAGAAAGCTAGCCCCCTCCCAGGAGAGGACTCCTCTTGACTAGACCGCCGGGGAAGCCGACTGAACCAACTCCCGATAAGGGTAATGGAGATATAGAAGACCTGCAATGCATGGTCAAGAAACTATCAAATGAGATTATAGATATGAAAATAAATGCAGGTGAGGGAAACCAAGGCCAAAGACCCTATAATCCTTTCTTTAAAAGAAACCAACCTTTCAAAGAAATTGAACCTCCCCCATCCAACCTAAAGATTGACCTAGGGAATGTCACGTCTGATTCTTTCTATACTTACCACCAAGAGAACCACTCAGAAAGTGAATGTCCTCAGTGGGTCCATGCCATGAATTTAATGGTCAATCATTTTATAGGTGAAGTCTCTCTGATCGAACCATCCAGCAGCTCGGCCTTTAACATTGTCGATCAGGAAGAGGTTGACCCACCACAAGACATGGCCATGCTGATATGGGATCCCGACGTGATCGCGTCTTCAGATGATCTATCTAAACCTCAGACACCACCCGCAGAGATATTGGTGGTATAGACACGTAGTAAGGGTCGACCCGGCCCAAAAGATATCGATGCCACCCGTGCCTCACAAAGTAAATTAACTCCCAATCACCCGAGAATGACTTTCTCTCCTGGTAAAAAGCCTATAAGTATCCATACTCATGATTCTCCTAAATTAGATTACAATGTAGTAGAATATTTGAAGAAGCTAAAAGCTAATGTATCGGTTATGGACATATGTATAATCCCTCAGCAGAAAGACCTTCTGTTGCAAGCTCAAAGTTCGGTAGAAAACTCGACCACTAGCGATGGTCAGGAGAAGAATCTGCCCCCTATGGATTTGGAAAGAAAACCAACAATAAACACCTACTCAAAAGGCAGGAAGGAGAGACCTTTTGTACCACCTTTCCTTTTAACGTTCAAAGTCTTCAACAGGAATCTCCACAATTTTTTGGTAGACTCTGGGGCATCTTCCAATGTCATGCCCTTGGCCGTTTGTAACAAATTAGGTGCTATCCCTCTAAAAAGTGATAAGCATATCATACAACTAGACAAGACCCAGGTCAAGGTCATGGGGTAACTCAAAGATGTGATGATCAGGGTAGCCACTCATCCTAATTTCATATAGGTGATTGACATCATTGTGGTGGATATCCCTGAGGCATATGGGCTATTATTGAGCCGAGATTGGTCTAAAAAACTAAATGGATACTTCAGCTGTAATGTCCCCACTTTGGGACATCATCACAGGGCAGAGACTTATGATGACCAGAGTATCCAGATGGATGTTATAGAAAGTACAGGGGTATTTGAGAGGCATTGTGGGGTCCAATTGGCATTTCTCATCATATTCCATCATTATGAGCCATTCCGCACAGGTTGGCTTTGGGTTCGTTCCATTCCGACGATTTCCATGATTTTGACTATTTTGAGCTATAAGTTAATTAAAATCACTGAAGAGGGCATTTGGGGCACATTACTTGGAGGAACCTCTCAGTGTAATAGCTCATTGGAATCGGGAGGAGCATCACTACAGGATGGGATGGCTAGAAGTGACTTTCAGTGGCCAGGTAAGCCACAACGAGAGATAAAGAGATTTTCAGAGGTAAAAAGGTTAATTAATTAATTAAAGTGATTTAATTAATTAATTAAATATTAATAAAATGAAAGTCATTTTGGAGGGACAAGGTGAGCCAAAAAGTATAAAAGGAAGGTAAGGGCCTCTACTCATATTCATGTATGATCTTATTTTGATTTCTGGCTTCTAGCTAGTGAGCCCAATATTGGGGGTTTTGAGGGTTTTGACATAACAAACCCTAGAGGACGATTCAGTGGTGAAAGATTCCACCTATCTTGTCCCAAGATTGGT
>ML791850.1:1040097-1086910 GCA_009831015.1 Picea engelmannii
GATTTCAGATCTACAGAGATTGAGAGGGATCTTGGAGATTCGGTCACCTGGGTTGTTCTTACCATCACCCGATCTATCAGTTGGCATATTTATTAGGGTGATTGGACACTTTTGGCAGAAGGGCCGAGTTATTGAGGGTTTCAGCCTTCTATTGGAGCATGGCATTCTTCAGCTGGAGAGTTTGGCATTCAAATCTTCTTGTATTGATCTTCATTTCTCATTCAGCCTTTGGAGGCATCTTTTGTATTAGCGGGAGCATTTTGTAGCATCTCTTATCTATTTTCTATCTTCTTGGCCATATATTGAGCATTCCAGATTGGCATCTTCATTGTAGCAGGTTTCTCTATTTTATGAATAAAGAAGAATTGAGATGTTTTGGCTTGTCTATCTTATTGCATATGGTTGAGGTATGTTCCATGGTTATCTCTTTCTGTTATTTGTTGCATACACACATATAAACACATCTAAAAGGTAGATCAGCAAAGTGTTTGACGAAACACCTCACTCAGAAAAAGTTTTAAAAAGACACCAAAACAGTGATGATCCTTGCATAATGGCTTGGGATCATTACATCAGCACAGACTGGGCACACCTTTGGCTACCACTGAAGGGATACAAGAACATGATCAGAATCAATAGGGAAAGATATCTGAAACATACGGTCACTGAAATGGAAACCCTGAATGAACCAACCTCTACCGATTTTCCCATACTAGGGAACTATTCTTGTGATTCTCACTTTGGCAATTTTGCTCCTCTCTCATCCGATGTTTCGCTTACTCAAAAATCTGAAATGACCTTTCAAGAAGAATTCTCGATGCCAATGGAAGATTCCCTCTTTTGTCAAGACCTAGTGTTAGGTCTTTCAGAAGAAAAGATCGAAAAGAGGAACATTGATTGGAATGGAAATCATCGCTCACAAATTTGGACCCTTTATTTTGATGGATCCAAGTCACAAGAGGGTTTGGGAGCAAGATGCATCCTCATCGATCAAAAGGGTAAATGCCATTCCTTGTCTTGTAGACTAGAATTCGAGTGCACCAAAAACACTGCCGAGTATGAAGCCCTGGTACAAGGGTTAAAGAAAACCATAGATCTTAATGTCAAGTAATTAAAGGTGTTCGAAGACTCGGAAATCATTATTAGACAAGTGAGAGACACTATACACTGCAACTCCCCTCATATTAAGAACTACCAGTAGAAGGTGCAGAGGCTGATAGAACGCTATGAATATTTCAATATCACTGCAATCCCCAGACCGAAGAACATCCTTGCTGACTCCTTAGCCACCGCTGCTTCAAGACTCTAGCCTTTATTAGATTACGAAGCCTCCCGATTCAATGTAGAACTGCTCTACAAGCCATCAATACCTAATAATATCTCTAATTAGAAAGTCTTTGAGGGGCATGAACAGATCATAAGCTTCTTAACTAATCAAGACAACTTCAAAGACCTCACTATTGACGATGAAGAATTCCAAGAGAAACTAACGGAAACCAGTCCTCAGGAGGGTTAACACGTAGATAAATCAAAGGCTCACACAATTCCAAAAGGGATAGCAAATATAGAGAATTTGTTTGATCTAAAGGAAAGATTCAAAGGACCTAAAAACGCGAAGACTAGTAGCTCTTTCCCCCTCCACAAAACTGTAAATCTTGGAACCCTAGACAACCCAAAGTATGTAAATCTCAAAAAAATGATATCTAAAGAGGAGAGGAAAGCCAACCTCAAATTATTCATACAATACCATGATGTTTTTGTCTGGTCCTATAAATATTTGAAAACGTATGATACCCGCATCATTCAACACACCATCCCGTTGAAACCCGAAGTCAAACCTTTTCAACAGAAGCTTCAAAAGTACCAGCCATCCTTGGAACCCCTAATGTATCAAGAGTTAAGGAAGCTTTTAGATGCGAAGATAATTTTCCAAGTTAGACATTCTGCCTGGGTGGTGAACCTTGTTCCAGTAAGAAAAAAGTCAGGAGAAATCTGATTATGCGTAGACTTTCGGAATCTCAACAGAGCTTCAGAGAAGGACAATTATCCGGTCCTGCTGATGGAACAACTCCTACAAACCATGTCGGGCTCAGAAATTTTCTCCCTTCTAGACATTTTCTCAGGATACAACCAAGTGTTGGTTTCAGAGGAAGACCGATTAAAAACTACCTTCAGGACCAAATGGGGAACCTTTGCTTATAAACGCATGCCTTTTGGCTTGATTAACGCAGGAGAGACCTTCCAAAAGGAAATGGACATGGTGTTTCAGGGACTTATAGGTAAGTGTGTGGTGGTGTATTTAGATGACGTAAAGGTGTATTCGAAGAATAGAGAGGAACACATCCAACACTTAACTCATATTTTTGAAAGATGCAAAAAATATGGTATATCACTTAATCCTAAGAAAACTATCTTTGGTGTTGAAGAAGGTAAGGTGTTAGGTCATATTATATCTCAAGTGGGAATTCACATAGACCCCGAAAGGATTAAAGCCATAGCTCAAATCCCGCTACCCCATAACAAGAAAGCTATGCAGTCTTTTTTCAGGCAAATTAATTTTGTAAGGAAATTCACCCCCGACTTCGCCGAAATCATCAAACCCTTACAAAAAATGATTCACAAAGATTCTGAGTTTAAGTGGGATGATGAACGAAAAGATGCTTTCAAAAATATCAAAGCTTCCATATCTCGAGCCCCGATATTGCGAAGTCCCGATTTCAATAGAGACTTTAACCTTTATACTTTCGCCTCTGACCAATCACTAGCTATGGTTTTGACTCAGAAGGACGACGAAAACAATGAAGCCCCAGTGTAATTTATGAGCACCAACCTTCAAGGATCTGAGCTCAATTACCCTGCCATAGACAAGAAGGCCTACGCAGTCTATAAAGCAGTAAATAATTTCAGGTCGTACATCCTCAAGAATCACACTAAGGTGTTTGTTCCACACCCCGCAGTCTGATCCTTGTTTACCCAACAAGAAATGGGAGAAAGAAGATGGAACTGGATGGCGATAGTCCAGGAATTTGATCTAGATATAAAACCCTCCAAGTTAGTAAAAGGACAAGGTTTGTTCAAGCTCGCAGCCGAAGCTCAAGATCAAGCAGACCAAGATCCAGGGTGGGATAATGAAATAACACTATGGTGTGGTGAAGCAACATACATTTCCCCAAGAATGGACTCCTAGTACAAGGATTTGGATCACCTATTACATCACGAGACTTGTCCCGAAAACCTCAACCCCAGAGAAAGGAGAGCCCTCTGATTAAAGTCCGCACAATATCGCCTCATAAATTCGGTAATCTTCTGGATCAAATATGACAGGGTATTACTGAGATGTCTCGAATGTGAAGACACCAATAAAGTGCTGAAAGAACTCCATGATGGCCCCGTTCGGGGATATTTTGCAGGAAACACCACCGCCCATAAGGTTCTGAGAGCTGGCTATTATTGGCCCACTTTGTTCAAAGACTCTCATGCTTACACTAGGAATTGTAAGACTTGTCAGATAAGTGCTTGCAAGGAGAGAAGGGCAACGATCCCACTTCAGCCTGTAACTATCTCGAGACCTTTTGAGTAGTGGGGGTTGGATACCATAGGATAAATTATGCCCAGCTCTTTGAAATTGCACAAGTATATTCTTACTGCCACTGACTATTTCACAAAGTGGGCAGAGGCCATTCCTCTGACCCATGTAAATGAGAAAATAGTCATCCAATTTATAGAACAACAGCTAATTACAAGGTTTGGCGTTCCTTATGTTCTAGTCTTTGATAATGAAACTTACTTTTCCTCTACCCTATTGATAGAGTTTTCTCTGAATAAAGGAATCATAATCAGGTACTCTACAAATTATTACCCTCAGGGAAACGGTGTGGTAGAGTCAACCAATAAGAATCTGGTGAGGATATTAAAGAAGATGGTTGCGGATAACCATAGAAATTGGCATAACCAACTCCATAATGCCCTATGGGATGATAGGGTCACACCCAAAAAAGCTATAGGGAATTCCCCATACTTCCTGGTCTATGGACAAGAAGCCATTCTTCTGAATGGGATTTATCTGCCATATCTCCAATTGGCCCAAGATTCTAACGATGATAAATCCTTGACCATGCAACAAAGAATCGACACTCTTCTCATGCTGGAGGAAGAAAGGGAAAGATGGTTCAATAAGCATAAGGCTAAAAAAAATAATTTTGAAGTAGGAGACTTAGTTTTAAAGTGGGATAAGGTAAATGAACCCAAAGGGAAGCATTCCAAGTTTCAGAGCCTATAGCTCGGACCTTTTTAGGTGGATGAGAAGATTGGGGTAGGTACTTATCATTTGCAAAATCTGAGAGGGGAACCTGACGCCCTCCCGGTAAACGGCCAATCCCTAAAGCAGTACTTCCAATAATGACAACAAATATATATATATATTTCTAGTTGGCATGAATAAAATAAGGACCAGAGATATTTGTTTTATAGGATAGAGATTCTGCGTTCACCCAATGAATCACCATTTGTTGAGTGCTCAACACACCCTAAAATTTCTGTCACCACTCCCTTTTGGGTACCACCTTGTTTTCTACCTTTGATTGTTTTCATCGTGGTTTGAGCCTGATAACCTTTTTATCTTATATGTATCATATCCGAGTTTCTCTTGAGCATATCAAGAACCATCTTGAGAAACACCATGACTAATCAAGGAACCAGTGACCCATATTTCTCCTGGCTTACTTGAGAAGTTAGGCATCGGTGAAAGATTAAGGTAGCAAAAATTGTATGGGAATTCAAAGAAGTCGAGTGCCAATATTCTTCGACATCGGCTGATAAGAGTATCTATTTTACAAATATAGCCTCCATAAAGATTTCATCGAAGGTCGATCCTTTCGACTTCGGTAGAGAATTACGATTGTAAGTGCCACACGTAGATAAAAGAAACACTCTCGACTGTCAAATTCCCAAAACAAGTTCGGTATCGGCGAGGGGGAATTAATTAATCACTCCAACGAATATCAGTATCTGCATTCGTAACATCTAGTCTTTTCTTAAAAAACTCTCAGTACAAGTGAAATTCCAAGCATGACTTTTATCCACTAGCTGAATATCCTTCCATGATTAAATTTTTTTTTTAATAACCAAAGTCGATAATTCCACAGAAGTAGTAATTGATATCAAATTTTTACAAAGAAAAGAATTAACAAACTCATGGTGTAATAACAATGATTCCAAAAGATCTAATATTTTATGCAAAATATTTAATGAAGAATACACGTTTGATTCACAACATGATACTTTTAAACTCTTTCTTTATATACAATCAAAAACCTCCCCCAAGATTGGTTGACATACAAATAGACAACCCTGACGACTCGGCTAACCTGCCCGGTCGCTGTGAGATTACAAAATTTTACAAAGAAGAAAGACAAAGAGGTGTTAAGCTACACTTCCAGGAACACAAGGCGAGGACCCGCTAACTATGTATCTCCTATGCTTTGTCCCTCTCTCAGGTTGTCTTTTGCGCTTTGTGGTGTCTTATGCGTCGTTGTCACCACCATCCACTGCGTCTCACATAACTCCACGATCGTGTCTTGCGCTTCTCAAAGTTGTCTCTGCAGCCAAACAATGCTCCCCACGCAACCTTGCGGTGGCAGTATCCTCTGGTTTTTTGCTGCCAACTGACGTCGCAGTTCCCTATTTTCTTGGTAAAGCTCAGCTATTGCAAATTGAGCCTGCTCTAGTTACTAAGTGGAATTTTCGACGAAAGCACCCGGCTCTTCTGCCCTCCCCTTTCTTCTTCTTCCTTCTTTGCCATTGGTCCCAACCAACTTCGAACGATCGGTAAGCATTACAGACTCCTCGAGGGTTGGACGTGCACTCAGTTCGGCCTTGGGGTAGTCCCCCTCTCCTTCTCAATTTTTCTTCTTAGGCCTTCATATTCTCCATGGTTTTGGCCTTGGGGTAGTCCCCCTCTCCTTCTCAAGTTTTCTTCTTAGGATTACTCAACTGGATGTCGCCAAGATGAACTTACCGAACCAGATCCCTAGGGAATATGAGCTTGGCATATAAGAAGGATTGCTCGCAAAGCTCTTGGATTTATAGGGAAATCAAAGAATGACACTAGGCTCACAACATAATGCCCGCACCTCACGACATGATGTTTGAAAAAAATTCGGCACGCCGCAGCTAATCGACGGATGCGATCCAGAACATGAAAGTGTCATCGATCGGGGTTGCAGGAAAGAATGTAGTGCGATCCTTTCGATCCTTTTGAACTTCTGAACCTCGATTATTTATAAATGACGCTTGGCACACTTGGTGGTACAGGTTCTAAAGGCATTTAACGACCTTCTCTGTACGATATTCGACCTCTCAGGAGCACACACGTGCATAATTCGTCCTTGACACCCTTTTCCCAAAGGTCAAGTAATTATTGTGATAATTATACATTCATGTCTATCGTACTTGAATAGCCACACTACAACATGTTGAGGTGTTCATTTATACCAAAGAGGAGCAACAGATTCACTGGTCACTCAAAGGAAGTGTTTGGGATCACATAATTATTAAAAATCACTGAGACTAGCAAACTGCATAGGTACGTGTTGATATTTTGTTTATTTATGTCAAATCATGGGTTGCTTAATCGCTAAACTACTTCTGTTTAATTGGAGGAAGAACCTTCCTGATCACCGACTAGAATTTTTCCTGTGACCCCGCCGAAGAACTGAAAGAATCACCAAAGCAATGAAGTATGTCGAGCTCCCGATTTCGGCATCCCGATATTAATCGAACTAAGAGGAATGATCAAGTTGTGCACTGAACAAGATGCATCATGGACTGAAGAATGTGCAAAATTCATCGATGCAAAGCCCAGGCAAGTACAATAGATCGCAGGACATCCAATCAAAGTCAGAGATATGCTTCAGAAGTTGAACTTCAACCTCGCAAAGTATTGGGCACACGCAGCAGACATCAGGGTAATCTATACAGATCCAATGGAATAACACAGGTTTCCATGGGCCAACACCTGTGAAGAACTCTTTATCATATGGTCTGATTATGAAAGAGTCCACCCTTTTCAAGAAACAACTCGGGTGGACTATTGAAAGATTGTTAGATGATGACGCCATGTGGCGATTTTTGATTAGCTCAAATTGTAGTTTACCGTTAATTACTATTAAGACTTTATATTATAAATAGGAACATCGATCGATAGTCAGGAGGTCGATGGTTGTTGTAAGAACTCTTTTCTTTTTATTTGTTGATAATTATTTTGAGACTGCTACGAATTAAGAAGTTCTTTTGGACGAGAGACGAGCTATTTTTTCAACAGATGTATGGGATTGGAGTTGGAGAAGAATTACTTCCTTTCCTATTCCATGAATGTAGCAGTAAATGAGTAAGAGCAATTGATTATGCTGTCAAGTTATCTAGTGCAATGTTTTGATGTTCTTTTATTTAGATGATGAAAGTAAATCGTTGTGCTTCCATGTGATGAATGTCCTGGTAGATGAATTATTTTTCTTACCATGATATTTATTGCATATATGTTTCTCTCTTTATGCTAATTAGTTCACCTCAGCTATGTGATGAATGTCTTGGTAGATAAATTATTTTGCTTACCCTGATCTTGATTACATATATGTTTTCTTTCTGGTAAGTAGTTTTCTCAAACAGCAGTTGGATGCTCTTTCGAGTAAAGTACTAATACTAGGCCATTTGGCATAGGATCTTTGTCTGCATGTTCGAGTAGCGGGTTATCCCAAACTCGACCCCTTCTCAATAGTTTAAAATTTTGGTCCTATCTTTGTCAAGTTGGTTTATACCGACTTGCTTCTTTCACACTAGTCCTACCTAAGAGAAGATACATAGAAAAACTATCTTAACTTAAGAAAGAGCCTTCCCTAGAAAACACAAAAAGCTCATCGATATTTTGGAAAGATCGTAAGATCTGGAGAACCATCCCACTCCAAACGTTGCATAGTATAATTGGGCCTCGGTGGCGGGTTTGGTTCCTACTATTGAGTCAGGGGATTTAGGCCCCATAAACATATACCAACCACGATAAAATAGTATGGGGGACTAAACTCCACTAGGAAGGGAAAGGGGGGGCTAAGAGCCTAGGAAAGGGGCTAAGCTAGAGGGCTTATCTCCAAGGAATATTATAATATTATTCCTAAAAGACTAAGCTATGGATATAACTTATGATATCCTAAGTTCTCATGGGAAAGAAAAATGAAATACAAGTGGAGAGAAACGAGCTCTTGGAGGGACATGTATCATAAAGGGTCCATGCAAATAAATGTGGGGAAATTAGTCCATTTCAGACTCACTCATCCATTCATTCCAGTCTCTTTCCATCAGTCATACATATGTATCCTACATGCACTCCTTCAACCATACCCCGTACTTTTCCTATTACTAGCAATGAACCATACCCTTCTTGTTATGAGTAGCGCACCAGAACCATCCTGTCACTAGCAGTGCACCTATTCCTTACTTGAACGTTTTTTTTTTCTTTACATGCACCTTACCTAAAGTTTGTTGCTACCATCACCTATACCTGTACCTAGTTGACTTAAGAATGAGTTTGAAGAGGAAGGTTTTCAAAATCATGAGGAACTCTCTCCAGGTGAGAGAATTGTTGGGGAAGTGATTTCCTGAGGGAGCCCAACTGCAGCTACAATTCTCTAAGACCTCATGTCTGACCTGTCGCTAAAGCCCTAGAAGGGAAGTGGGGCAGCCGAAGGATTGTTGAGCAGAGAAGGGGCACACTTCCTAGGGTGGGATAGGCATGTGTGGAATGAGAGACTGTAAGTTGTTAGTTTGAGTTGGCACCTGGGATGAAATTCTTCCTGTTGTCTATGTATCATTAGCCTGGTTAGAAATCCCTTTACCCGGGTGGAGTTTAGTCCCATCTCGGGGATGACCCACTGCTAAGAGTTCTGAGTAGCGTGGTCTAAGTCTGGGAGGATCATGGAAGGTATGAACATAGTTGGTGGTCTTCTATCAAAGTTAAGTATCAATTGTGTGTTAATTTACATGCTGCGTATATATACATGTGTTTATATTTATGGGTATTTCTTGTGTATGTTGCATGTATATGTTTACTGGTATTTCCACTTTAATCTATGTATTTGCAGAATATATTTGTCTATTTAAAGTTATATATATATATATATATATATATATATATATATATACAGATGGAAGGAAATTAATTGTATGTGGCATAGCCCAACAGTCTAAGGCTACAGATGTTACAAATTGGCATTAGAGAATGAAATTTTTTGGGTGGCATGACTTGGACTGGGTGGTTGGGTTTGTTACAATATGGTATCAGAGCTCCAGTTTCCAAAACTGAGCCTAGATGGGTCGAGCAAGTCGAATTGATTCAGATGCGTGAAGTTGGGAAAAAGTCCCAATTTGGGAAGTTTGAGGAAACTCACCAAGTGGTAAGATATTTGCAATTAATATCTAATTCAAGTAAATTCCGACCCAGACTTGTTCAAATTTGAAGCACGAGGAGTGCGCAGGAGGCCTTTTTAAGTCCCCAAAAGAGGAGAAATATCCTTGTGAGAAGGAAAATGGGGGAGATCTATTCAGGAGGGGACTGAATCCTTCACAGTCATCGGATCTAGAGAAGAAGCATGGAGGTTAAACACTCAGGTCCTTCAGACTTCACTTCTTCAACAGTTTTTAATTCCTTGTTGAAAACGAGGCAAAATTACCGAAGCTCTGAAGTCCTGGAGTGAATATACGCCGTAAATCATTGGGAGAAGGCAGGTCATTGGATCCCCGAGTGGTTTAGCAATTCGACACTCCAGGAGAATTTGGTTGTGGTTGTGTGAAGTGGATATTTCCCCAAAGTCCAGAGCCAATCTGGACCATTCGTGTTTGGGGACACATGTCCCTAGATTAGAAAGTATTCATAAGTTCAGCATTTAGGAGTTTTATAGTGTTATGTTTGAAAGGTCTCCAAAGCTCGAAGTTCCAAAGTCCCAGAGCGTCAGAGTCCCGAAGATCCGGGGAGAACTTGTTCGGGAGTTCAGAAACTTGGAGTTCAGGAGTTTTGAAGTGTGTTTTAGAAGAAACCTCTGAAGCATGAAGTTTCGAAGCTCCAGAGCCCTGAAGCTCCAGATAGCGTATGTTCAAAAATTCAGTGTTCGGTAGTTTTAAAGTGTGCTAGTGTGGAATCTTCTGAAGACCGAATATCCAGTGCGCCAAAGTAGTGAAGCTTCGGAGAGCGATGGTTCAGGAATTCGCCAGTTCATCATTCAGGTGTTTTAAGGTTTGTTGGTGTGAAATCCTTCGAAGCCTAGAGTCCCGAATTCCAGGAGCATCGGAGTGACATGGAATGATAACGACACATAGGGTGGACCCATATTATGCGTGCCACATGTCATCCTTATTCATGATTTTCACAGAACGTTTTTTCCAATTGGAACTAGACACATATCACCCATCGATTGGGCCATGTGTCATCCCCATATTTTTTCCACGTATCACCCCCCTGGTGCGTAATTGCTAACGAGACCCTAGAAGTTCAGAAATTTGAAATTTGGGGGAATTGGTGTATGTTGTTGTAAGATCTTCTGAATCCCGAATCTCTGAAGCATTGAAGAACCAAAACTCTAGAGAAGCATTGTTCAAGGATTTTTCCACTTCAACGTTCGGAGAGAAGATTGTGTGGTGTAGGAAGAACCTCCGAAGTCTGAATTTTCGAAGCACCGAAGCCTCGAAGCTCCGAAGAAGAGCATGTTTGAAAGTTTTCCAATTCGGCATTCAGGAAAAATAAAGGGTCACTGCTACATATTGATTTTAATATGACAATGTATTATTATTAGGCATGTGGAAACCCCTACACCTGGCTAAGTCTTATTATTGAAAGAGTCACACAACTCACCTCACCTCACCAAGACACTCATACACAAATTGTTCACCCCAAGACTTGTCCATCATAACATTTTTTGCAACTTATGCAGAGCACCCCAAACGTGCATCCACCACAGACTCACTATCTCTTCTTTGTTGCAAGACTTCACATAGACCTGTGGTTCTATTTCCTAACATTACTCCTCATACATGTGACAAGACTTCCCCCAAATGTAGCCAAAAAGTAACTCACCCCATCTTTGTCCATAGAATCATCTCAAGGTAGAACAAGTCCTCACATGTGGAGCAACTTGGGTCCTTTAGGGAGCTCGCCCCTCTTCGTCTAAGTCTACCTAAAAATCCTAGAGTTGATCTTTCTCTCCTTGTTCTTAAAATATTCCTCCCTTGGTTGTGCACCCTTGTTCTCTTATAGGGACTCCAAAGGTCATCATCGCAGACCATTGTGTCATTTGGGGTTATTTCTCCACTTCGCAAACCCATGTTCCCAAACACATCATCACACCCCTTCATGGAATTGTTCACCCAAATAAACCCATTTTCTCATCAACCATCTTGCCCCTTGTAACCAGTGTGCCCCAACCTTGGTTGTTTCATACTTTGGCAAGCCCCTTCACGTGTTCACATGCCCAAGGCATCCACTTTCCCAACTAGTGCAATACCTATGTACCGAAGCAACCCCAAGTTTTGTCTCCTCGAGGAATTGGGAAAGGGATGTGTCCTTCTAGGCAAAGACCTTACATCCTCCCCCACCTCAATTCATTTTTGTCCCAAACAAAATCCACAAAATATGTAATCTCCAAGTCTCTTCCTGAACTCATTCCCCCTATTGCAACTAAGTCTACTGGAAACCTCAAGTTTCGTGCCAATTGGAAACCCCAAATTATGTCAATGTGGAAACCCCAAGTTTCCTTGCGAAGTGGAAACCCCAATTTTTCCACAAACCAACCAAACGACATTGCACCTAACTTTTCACAATCTTTTTCCTAAGTCAATATGGTCACTTCACCTAACTCCAAGGATTAAATTTTCCAAATTCTATTGCACTATCTAGTTGTGATGTTGCTTCCTTGTTGTTGTTTGGTTATGTTGCTATTATCACTGCCTACTACAACTCACGGTTTCCCAATGTCACTTCAAAGTTTTGTCTAAGTGTTGAACTCCTTGTGAGGCACTATTGTGATCATACTTCAAATAAATTCCATGCCTCCACATAGTGTTGACGCCCACATCTCGAACTAGTTGGGTAGCTAATACAACTGTCACACCCAATCCATGAGCATATATATCCTCATGCACAAACTTAGTCTTTGGTATCCACAACTTCCATCACTCTGTCCAAATTCAAAGACGAAGGAAAGTGTCCACCCTTTCCTCCCTAGTGATTCCATTGTTTGATCTTCGTCAAGGAGATCTTCCACAATGTCTAATTGTTGCACTTTGAACCTACTAGCGCATCCATACTTTGACTTCCTTTCACAATTCAGTCTAGCTGCACAAAAATCTCAGACGAAGGCAAGGTGATGCCTCACCTTGTTGCATTGTGAATTCACCCAAAAACAAAGTCATATGTGGAAACTTGACTCCACAATCCACCTCATGGAACAATTATCCAATCTCTACAACAAGAATTGCACGTTCAGACTTTCTTTTCCTCATTACTTCATCACCTAGAAATGCTACTATCTCTACCTCTCTATGCCTTGGAATGGTTAGGATTCATCCTCAACCATGCTACCCAAAGCAATAGAAACACTCATGCCCAAGTAATCTCATCATTATACAATATGTCTATCCACACAAGACTCCAAACAAAGGAAAGTCCTCCACTGTCCTCCTTTCTTCAAGTCATCTCTCCATAACTCAATGTCGACAATGAGTGTGGCCACTGCACTCACACTCCTCAAATGTCCCAACGAACTATCCAATGTGCTCCAATTATAATGATTCAGCTCAAAGAACTTCCATGCCTTAGGCATGTTTGCACCGATACTTCTACCAAACCCAACCAATGACCCCCTTCAAATCTTTGAGTGATTGCACAATCATCCACAATTCACCAAGGTACACTCTGCCTCATCCAATGTCCCATACCAAAGGTGAGTAAACACCACTGAAGTCAATTGGTATGCGTTCTTCCCATTCAATTTGACTACCAATAGTCCTTAGTCAACTTATTTGATGACTCCATCTATCTCCTAGAATGAAACTACCTTGCACCTACTGCAATTTTCCAAACTTTGGCACTGTCATTGTGACTTTCATGTCATCACATGACCTAATTAATGTGGCTAAGGAACCAAGCACTAGGGCACCTCATCCATCCTCTCAAACTCAAGATGTACATACTTCACTACCCACTTCACTGCAGTGACCTATCCAATGTGCTTCATCAAAGAGTTAGGGAGCTTCCTCAAGCCACCTCCATGGTCACATCCTAATCTACCTAAGTCTACCACAAGAATCATCCAAAGAATTTTTCCCAAGATATATGCACATTCGTCCAAGCGAAGGCATCCCAAACTGCTACAAGACTTCTTTGAATCTGTAATACTTGAGTCTCCCTCAAGTCTTCTGGTTTTCACCATGGAAATGGAATACACTTGAACCACCAATTCATACGACTTCCCTTCAGATAAATCACCACAACACTTAGGAAATGCAAGAAATCGAGACCAACCATAACTTTCCAATGGAATCCTTGGTTCCACCCATGGTTCAAGTATGTTCTCCTATGCCTACACTTTCCCAAGAAACCGACTCTCTGCATGAACTCCCCTTAATCACCATCCACAGATCCATAAACCTGCAATATATTCGTTGCGATACAAGGCTGAGTCCATATGTCCACTTCAAAAATCCTTCTAAGTCCCAAACTTCACATGAAATCGGTCGAACTCATATTCAATGTCTTGCGATCTCTACACCTTGACTACTTCTGCTTCAAGGCACCATGCATCCACCACTCGACTTTCAATTCATGTTGTTGTAACTTTGCGAAGAGATATCTCATCTAAAGGTTGCGATCAAACCACTCACCCCACAACCCAACTCAACTCAAATATTGTTCTCGGTGATGCACGACACGAAGATGTCATGATGGAAACATGCTCAACATACTTCATGTCGCAGAGCTCCTCTAGTTTTTCTCAACTTGTTCACCCAAATGCTTAAAATTGGTGCAACCTAGAACCACTCCTCTTCATGATAACTTATGTGATCACCATCTATGGTTAGATATGCAACACGTCATGTGACAAATCATGTGTTCATCATCCTTTCCTAAGTGCTCGGTTCACCCAACAAACTCTATAGCTGGTCTCTTCAAGCTATGCACAATAGGTTCAACACTTGCTTCTGTTGTGCATTAAACCAACCAAGCATGTGCCTAGACTACCTCTATGAGTGGTCAATCCACCCTACCAAACCTTAACCAAGTTTCCGCCAAAAGTACCTCTGCAATCAAGTTTGTGACAAGTTTTGTGATGAGTTATGTGATCACCCACCCTATCCAAGTGCTTCATTTCACCACAAACTCTTCTTTCAACCTGTACAAGGTGTGTTCCCAGATCAACCTTCCATCTGACTATTAATCGAACCTTCATCGTAAGTCTGATGCCAAGTCTCTATGATGAACCAGTTTTCTCCACTGAATGGTTCACCAAGTTTACGAACATTCCCACTTAAGTGTCTCTGCAACAAACTATCTTCAATTTTTTCTCTAATACCATCTATCATCGAGATAATGGTGAAGATATCATCGACCCTTCTCCAAAATCTACAATGAATAAGATTTGATACCATTTGTCATATCCCCATAGTGCTCCTAGCTGAATCTTGCGATCGTGCACCATTAGAAGTCATGCACCACCATGACATTTCTTACTTGGTTGCTTGGAAACACCAAGGATACTTCATCTAGATTATGCCTCTTCACTTAGATCATACCCATACTCTGTTCTAGGCTACCAACGAGTCACACTTCTACTCTAGTGAAACTATTGTATACTTAGACAATTGTTAACAACTTAACACTTAGTCATATATAAGAATACATCCATGAAATGAAGAGAACACTTGTGAAATAGAAAAGAGACACACAGATATAGTGTGGGTGGCACAAAATGTCCCTAAAACCATCCCTGACTAAGTCTTATTATTGCAAAATTGTAACAATATGAGCACTACTAGCTGGGTTTACAACTTGGCAGAGTCACATGACTCACTAAGTCACCTCACCAAGACAATGTGGTTGGAAACTACATGTATATTCTGTGGTCTATCACGTTGTGGAGTTCTTTTATTCAATCAAATATCAAATGTATTTCCCTGGCATTTTAAAAATAATTTTCAAGTTATTTTCATGAAAAGTGTTTAACCCTATTTTAAAAATAATTTTCAAGTTATATTCACCAAAAGTGTTTAAAAATGAGGTTAATTAGGATCATTGGCCCCTTTGAACATAGCCATATTTGAGGCAAGTTTAATAGGGTTTCGTGAAAATTGATTGCAACTAGTGGTTTGAATTTTGTATTGGTGTTGGTTCTTGGAAGGATTTCCCATTAAAATAATGAAATAAATAGGAGTGGTGGAGGAAGGAATCTTTGTAGGTTGTATTGGTGTTGGAAAGTGGATTAAATTGAGTGTTTACTATTGTGGAATCATTGTTTCATCCACTAGGTTTAGGGACTATATCCCGAAGTCATTAATTTCTTGCTCAACAAAACCTTAAAATAGAAGTATGGTTGCTAAAAAAAAAATTTTTTAAACAAGGAAAATGAATAAATAAATAGTTGTTTATATATTTTTTATTATTAAATGGATAAATATAATGTTGTAATTTGTGCTTTTAGAGATAGAGAAAAGAATAGGAAAAATATTGAAGTAACAATATCATAAACTAAAAATTGAGGTACCCAAAACTTTCAAGATATCATAAAATAAATGCTATCTTTGAAAGAAATTTATGAAATCCAGAATTAATCCTATGACTCAAAACTTCAAATCAATTCCTTTGAGGGAGTTGTCTAAAATTATGTAATTGTGTAAGTATATGCATTGCTTGTACTTCTTGGAGCAAATTGAGGAGCATGCACTTATCATAAGGGACTTTTACTCCTATGCTTGGTTGATCTATAAATGGTGGGCCTATGGCCTGTACGCTTCATCAACACTAATGCTTCCACAAAATTCAATTTATTTTTTCCATGTAAAGGCTCAACGCCAAGCTACAAGAAACAATCTGAATGTAGGCCCCAATACAATTTGAAGTGTAGCCTATGTATGAGAATGTTGAATATGATGCTCTTCCTGTCATATCAAAGCAATTGCTTGATGCACAATTGGAAAAATTAATATTTTAAAAAGAAAAACATGAAATTGAAGGAACGTTTCTTTTGTTTGACCCTTGACTCTTTTTTCTTGCAAATCTTCAGAGCTTGAAGAGTATATAGGACTAAGTTCCTTCCTCTCATATAAACCTTTGCAAAAGAATTTGAGTAATGAGAAAAATCAAATTATTAACAATGAATGGACTCCAAGTAATTTCCAAGTTCGATATTGAAGTTAACATAATGACAAATGATTCAGATGCCTTAAGGCTCTGCGTCCTGCCTCCAAGAGGCTATGTGCACTATCAAAGGGTAAAAAGAATGTGTTTTTAAAACCCAAGAACATTCAGACCTTGAAAATACATCATTAGAGGATGAAAACACAAAGGAAAGCTTCCCTAATGATCCCCAAGCGAAGCAATGTTGCGTATGGGATTTTTGATGCAATTGCCAAATCATGTGGGATGAGTATGGGTGTTTTACAAGATGATAACACTTTACTATGGATATATTGCACAGAATGCAGGGGGGATTAGACTATATGTTGTTGGTAGTGTAGAGCCCAAAGGAGGGTGGTTTTAGACCAACATTCCTTATACAAGGAATACACATGGTCCCAAGCAAGCAACGATTATAGAAATGAAGAAGATATCAGTTAACTAACAAATTACTAATGCAATTAGTGGGATTACGATGCATCTAGCTAAAAATACATATCTATGTGTAACAAGCAATTCGATTCTCAAACCATTTTCCAATTTGACATTCTAACAATTGATTTCATGCAAGATTATAATTGGATTGTACATAGGGAACCGGAATATGAATCTAGAACCAATGGAGATTTATTATTATCAGATAATTCATTACACAAGGGTGAGCTATGCATGCTCAAAACTCGTGCATTGTTACTTACTAGCATACCAAAGTTGTAGATAACCATGGTTTTGGGACACCTTTGCTTAGGGTGGACTTGCTTTTGACTACTTCGTCCATCAACTTCAAGCAATTTTCCTTTCAATCTCTTATTTATACTTCAATATTTTTCCCCCAATTATCCTTTACCCCCCCCCTTCTTCACTACAACCTTAATCACTAATTTGATTCCTTTGGAAGGAAAACCATCATGCAGTTCGTTTCCCTTGTTTTTTCAAAAAGAAAAAATGAAATTAAAAAAAAAAAAGTACAAGTTTTTTACAATTTTACAAAATCATTTAGGCAAGGATCTAATTCAGATCACACCTCCCCATTTGCAGGGTTTTGGTCTACAAAATCTTCAACTCCTTTAATCTTCTCCTTCTCCTATCATCAAGCAGACTTTGGAAAATCTCAAAGAAAGGATTCCTATGTTGTAGGATGGAAGATAAGAGTTGAGTAGGGGTTGTCTTTGGCACAACCTTGTTATCCCTTCTCATGGTTGTGAATGACATTCATTGTTGCAATAGGTCGTCAAACAATTTTTTTTCATTGGGATACAAGTGCAAACAACTCCTTTTTCCCCTTGACCTTGACTCTCCAAGATTTGTTCTTGGTTGTTTGGTTCTTGGGATGGATTTCTGGGTGAAGCGTCCAACATTTGGCACCCCAATGTTCATTCAATATGGAGTACTAGAAACACTGCATATTGAATGTACAATCCATTGACAATACTATGGTTTCTCTGAACACGTCTGAAAACACTCCTCACCATAGAAATCTCATCAATCAGTACTAGAAATAGTTCCTACATGAGCTTCTTGGTTTTATAGAGTGCCAACAATCGCTAGCCTTATAACCCATTTTATTACAACATAAACAAACTAATCCATACATTTTCATTCTTTGATGTTTACTACTAACTTCGTTGCTTTTTCCCCCAATAATTGGAGTGAATATGGATGGAAGAATCATCTCTTTGTTTCCCTCTTCCAAGATTCTACAAGAAAATTTGAGTAGCTTGTTTCTCATGGCTTGTTTTGAGGTTCCTATTTCCTTGATGAAGGTGGTTTGAGATGCAATTTTTTTGGATTCTTGTCCAAAAAATTCCACTCCTTCATGCTTGGGCCTCTACTGAGGTATGATGGGGATCAAAATCCCTTGGTCTTCCTTTCCTATCCCTTGTACATCATATCCCATTTTCCTCATGATCTTGGAAATGATGCCTCTAGTGTGCTTTTCAAAGTCACCAAAGGTCTCTTGAGGAAGGGTATTAAAAGGTGAGTTTACCAAAATTGACTCCATCATGGTGATAGCCTCCTTACCCTTCGTTACCAACACTTGTGTTACCATCTCTATTAGTGCAGAAACGTTCTTCTCCAACTGAGAAAATTTGACCTCCAAGTCTTCCTTTTCATTTTCTTCATGAGGACTCCTCTCCATTGGTGGTCTTCTACTTATATGTAGGCCTGGCAGCAATGCATGTCTACTACTTGATACTAGCTAAGGGTGTTTTCCTTCCAGGTGTTCTCCAAGATTTTGGAACCTACTCTAATACCATATGATCCGTAAACAATGGGCCTATGGCCTTTATTTTTCATCAACACATATGCTTTTGTGGAATTCAATTAATTTTTTCTGTGTAAAGGCTCAACTCCAAGTTACAAGAAATAATTTGAGTGTGGGCTGAAATACAATTTGAAGTGCAACCTCTGTATGAGAATGTTGAATATGATGCTCTTCCCATCATATCAAAGCAATTGCTTGATGTACAATTGGAAACATTAATATTTTGAAAAGAAAAGCATGAAATTGAAGGAATTTGTATTTTCTTTGATCCCTGGTTGATCCAGATGGATATCGGTGGCCACCGACCTTTTCTGATTGACTCAAAACAATTTTCTGACAATTTTGGTAATTTACTATTTTTAGCAGTTTTTAACTTCCGAGGCCATTTTGAGGCCCTAAACAATGGTTTTTGGGAAAGTAGTTTTCAATATGGAAGTTCCTTTGATATTTCACCTACAATGAATCTCCTCGACGATACCTTTTCAATGGGCTATCATACGCCTAAAATGGAGATCATATGCAAAAGTTACGACCCCGGGAAGTTGATGTACTAACTTACCCAAACGGGGCCCACATGACTTTGGGTGCTTCATCTCCTAGGGTTAGGTTTTAGGATGTCTAGGGTTTTTGGCATTCCTTATTATTGTAAAAAGGCCTTCAAAGCCTCATTGTAATCATCTTCTTCTGAATGCAAGTAGCCATCACATCTCTTCTCAGAGATAAGCTGCCACCATTCTAGCGAGTCTTTCACTCTATATTTTTATAGTCTTTGTACATTTCTTTTATTAATAGAAATCGTGTATTACTATATATCTGTGTTTATGGTTGCATCTCTGATACATTTCTGTTATTTTATCTCCACTCTCATTTCATGCCGAAAATAATCTGGATCAATGGTATCAGAGCAGGTTGCTCTTGATCGTTTTTCAGTGCATGTCCCCGACGAGGTCCGAGTATAGCAAGTTGGGTCTCAAGCTTGTGTCTCTTGAAGAGAATCGCTCTCGCACACCCAAGAAACCCTCAATGGTGGAAGAAAATAAAAAGGATGGAGCAGACGAACCTATCAGTCTGTTTCTTGAGCAAGCTCTCACATGACAGAGGGACGAAATGATGGATAATTTTTCTCACATCCTTCAACGCCTGTCGATAGCAACAGGCGCATCTTCATCAAGCGACCACTTTGGAGGCACCTCGCCTTTCAAGTTACAAGTTAATTTTGATATTCCTATATTTAAAGGACAGATAGATGCAGAAGCCCCAGACAAATGGTTAAATCTGCTAGAAGGTTATTTCTTTGTTCACAATTTTTTCTGACAAAGAAAAGATCACCTTCGCACTCCTTAAAGCTCTCCCCCATGTCAAACATTGGTGGAAAACTTATTGGGAACAGAGTTCCACAGAGGAGTCTGAAATATATGGGGCCGATCCCACTTGAGATTTTTTTGTGGATGCCATAAAGGAACAATATTACCCTGTTGGAAACTATGAGGACTAGTACATGAGATGGACCACACTGCGGCAAGAGAGGGGCCAAGCAGTTCTAGAGTTCACCAATACCTTCCATACCTTGTGCACCAAGCTGGGTATCAAAGACTCTGAACAACATTTGGTTCTGAAATACTGTGGGGCTCTACACAAATACATCCAAAGTGAAATGGATTTTCTAGACATCTCATCACTCGGTGTTGCCTATCGATATGTCGTTAAAATTGAGCAAAATTTAAGCACCAGAACAAATGGGAGTTCGGGTCTGCAAATCCACAACAACCAAAGTATGACAAAGACATCCCCCACAAACAGTCTCCTGAAAACCAGTCCAAGCCAAAGGAAAATAAGGGTCACGGGAAGACAAAGAAGGACACCGGAAAATGGTGTGATTTTCACAAAATCCCCTGGCACAACGTCGATGAATGTCGTTCAAAATAGTCATTGGTGACCAAGATGAAAGACAAGGAGCCGAACCCTGATTCAGAATCTAATTCTAAAAATATTGGTAAAGGAAAAATCATTGACGCAGACCCCACTACTATTTTTGTGACCACAACAATTCAACCAAAAGAACCAACATATCCTGAAGAGGGGTAATTCCTTTTTCATTCACAAATGTGGGTGAAGGGGACCCCGTTGCATTTTATTGTTGATAGCAGAAGCCAAAAGAACCTCATCTCAGCAGAAGTCGTCAAACAGTTGGGATTGTCAACAAAACCACACCCGCAACCATACAACATCGGGTGGCTTCGCCAAGGACGAGATCTCCGTGTCAGCCAACAATTTCGATTGTCATATGGCATCCAACCATTCAAGGATGAGGTATTATGTGATGTTGCCCCACTAGATGTCTGTGATGTTCTCTTGGGCCAACCATATATGTGGAAGCACCAAGTTGTTTATGACTCTCGACCCCGTAGTGTCATTGTCTCTCTGAGGGGTCATCTCTACAGAATACTATTGTTCCATATTATACTGCAAAATAAGATGGTAGTATCTTATACTGCAAAATTTATCTTCTTCACAATCTGTTCAAAAGGCGAACAGAAGGACACTGCAACCACTATAGCCTCGCCCCAAGCACCTTTTATCCAACAGAAGCAGGTCGACAAGGTTGTAGAAAAGTGAAAAGATTCCTTCTGCACACCATCCTCAAATGTATCTTGACTTTTTGAACAGCCTTAGCCGCAAAAAGTTCATGATAGACTTCCACAAACTGAGCAGTGAGACGTCTCCAGCAAGGCAAGCAGCTCACCAAGATGCAGATTCAGCAAACACTTTTCCCTCTCCCCCAGGAACTCAACGCAATGGATACCATTACTTCCTAAGGAGGGAGGATTGATCTAGGTGGATATCAGTGGCCACCCACCTTTTCCAATTGGCTCAAAACAGTTTTCTGACAATTTTGGTAATTTACTATTTTTAGCAGTTTTTAACTTCCGAGGCCATTTTGAGGCCCTAAACAATGGTTTTTGGGAAAAAAGTTTTGAAATATGGAATTTCCTTCGATATTTTTCCTAAAATGAATATCCTCGATGATACCTTTCCAACGGGCTATCATACGCCTAAAACGGAGATCGTATGCAAAAGTTACGACCCCGGGAAGTTGATGTACTAACTTACCCAAATGGGACCCACATGACTTTTGACGCTTCATCTCCTAGGGTTAGGTTTTTGGATGTCTATGGTTTTTGGAATTCCTACTTATTGTAAAAAGGCCTTCAGAGACTCATTGTAATCATCTTCTTGCGAATGCAAGTAGCCGTCACATCTCTTCTCATAGATAAGCTACCACCATTCTAGCGAGTCTTTCACTCTGTATTTTTACAATCTCTGTACATTTCTTTTATTAATAGAAATCGTGTATTACTATATATTTGTGTTTATGGTTTCATCTCTGATACATTTCTATTATATTATCGAATATCTGTGATATCTCTATGCATTTCTTTATTATATCTCCACTTGCATTTCGTGCCAAAAATAATCCGGATCACTGGCTCCTTTTTCTTGCAAATATTCAGAGCTTGAAGATTATTTAGGAATAAGTCACTTCCTCTCATACAAATCTCTACAAAATACTTTTATTAATGAAAAAAATAAAATTATTGACAATAGATGGACTCTAAGTAATTTCCAAGTTCAAGATTTAAGTTTAACTCGATGATGGATGCTTCAGATGCCTGAAGGCTTTGTGTGTTGCCTCCAAGAGGCTCTATGCACTATCAAAGGGTAAAAAAAAATGTTGTTAAAAGCCTTGAACATTCAAACCTTGAAAATCCATCATTGGAGGATGAAAACATGAAGGAAAGCTTCCGCAATGATCCCGAGGTGAAGCAATGTTGTGTATGGAGCTTTGGATGCAATTACCTAATCGTGTGGGATGAGTATGGGCATATTACAAGCTGAAAATGCTTTGTACTATGGATATATTTCACATAATGCAAGGGGGGGACTGTAATATATGTTGGTGGTAGAGTAGATCCCAAATGAGGGCGATTAGAGACAAAAATGTCTTATACAAGGAATACATGCTCTCCCAAGCAACCAACAATTCCATAAATGAAGAAGATATCAGTTAACTATCAAATTATTAATGAAATGAATGGGATTATGATGTAGATAACCAACAATCCATATCTATTTGTAACAATAAATTTAATTCCCAAACCATTTTCCCATTCGACACTCTGACAATTGATTTCATGCAGAATTATAATTGGATTATACACAAGGAACCAAAATAGGAATCTAGAACCAATGTAGATTTATTTGTTGGATATATTGTCATTGATGTCAACAGTCAATGTGATGATCTGTTGCTAATGATGAATTACCAAATATGATATTGTCATTTATTTCAACAAAGTATATATGTTAGAAGAGGATGTCAGACAGTGTGCAGAGATCGATAGTGTAGGCTCGGGAGGAGGAGCGAATAGGAGAAGCAAATAAGTATGAAGATCAAAGCTCAGAAGGAAGAGTGCATTGTACAGTATATCAAGTTGCAAAAGAAATCCATGATTATTGTTGATCACGATAGGATCAACAATGTTCCTATGATAAAAGTTGAGGAGGGTTAGCAAACGCAGAGATCAAAAAACGGAAGAAAAATCTTGAGCTCAGCAGTCGTCCGATCAGAGTGAGAAGCCTCAGCAGTCGCCCGATCAAGAGGTTGACCACGTTGATCATCTAATATAATGTGCATTGGTCATATAAGTTGTAACGTCCCCGACCGTCAACCCACTGGTTGGGCAACGCTACTGTGCAGAACAACATTCTCATACTAATACAACATGCATTAAGCCATATTACACACATTTAACTAAACCATACAGAGTAATCACATAATTACGGCTAATCATGCAGAAATAATGGGATTAACAGTAATTCATGATTACAACGGAATACATGATAATATTGAAAAAATCACAGACATGCATATACTTATAAATTAAGTACAAAATCAACACATATCTTTTAAACTAGCGTAATTCCACCAACCATGTGTAGGCCTTCCATGAACCTCCCATCCTTAGACCACGCTGCTCATCACGCTCAACAGTGGGTCACCCCCGAGCTGGGACTAAGATCCACCCAAGGCAAGGGAATCCTAGTCTAGGCTGAGGTTACATGGAAAACTACTCAGAGCATCTGAAAGGATTCTTCCCAGGATGCCTTCTTATGCCCACTACTCACGGACTCTCATTCCCCACATGCATGTTCCACCCGGGAATATACACCTTCACAAGAATATTCCATCAGTGCTTCACCTCCCTCTCTAGGCCTTGGCAACAAGCTAGATTAGGAAGTCTCAGAGCTTTGTAGCTGGTGTTGGACTCTCTCTGGTAGAATACCACTTCCCAGCATACTCCTTCACCTGGAAAGAGCTGCTCACAGACCTGACAGCCTGCCTCTTCAACTACAGTCCTGACAACCCGGTTCTTCAGCCCCTTCTGACTCAATTCCAGCACAGTGAGGATAACCACAACACCAACCCACTCAGGAAAACATAAAGCAGCAACCCACAGACAAATCGGGTATGGATTCAGCTATGCAATGGTGGATAGACTGGGTTCTTGAACTCACAGGTTGACTTTCCCCTCTCGACCAATTCTCTCAACAGTGCATAGGTATGTCAAGGACAGACGCAGGCCAAAACTGGATCAAACGGATGATGTTTTGGTTTTCAGGAAGAAGTCTCGGTTTTTCTGGTTTTCAGAGCTGCGTGAGGGTATCCGAAATCAGATGCAAAGGACGACAGAAAGAGGAGCGACCCCCTCCACGACTGACTTCTGCAGTTTTTAACTGCATGTGCCTGAATCAACACATGTCTCCCATGAAGCTGCATGTGCTCCATCATCATGCATTCCCCCCCTAGGAAATTAGGACGAAACATAAATTTCACATGGATTTTGGAATAATATTAAAATATTATTCCCAAGGACTTAAGCCCTTAGGCTTATCCCCTAGGATCAACACTTAGTCTCTCTTTCCAACCTTCCATCCCCCAATCCCTTACCCACTCTGTGGAAGCTTAGTCCCCCATCACTCAATCATTGTGGTCGGTTTGCACGCAGCGGTGTTCATATTTTTATTAATGTTCTGCATAATTACATATACAAAAACATGCTCCTGGCCTTAACACTTAGGCTCTCTAGCCTAATAAAATCATAAGCCTTACCAACTTATATTAACTTGGCTCACCAGCCTATAAAACATGATTTACAACTCATAAACATGATTACAATAGGGCTCGTCCTTGCGGATATTACAATCCCCTCCCCTTATTTTTTCACTACCCTCAGTGCAAATTTCACACAACATCAACAAGATTTCCAAAATCTTCAAAAATATGTGGGTATTATGCTCGCATAGCATCCTCATGCTCCCATGTCGTGTCCTCGGGACCGTACCAGGTCCACTGGACCTTTACAAGCCCTATAGCTCAATTCTGGAGCTGTTTGTTTTTCCTATCCAATATGAGCACATGATGCACTTGCAGGACACCTTCTTGCTCCACCTAGATCACATTCCAATCGACAACATGATTATCATCAGGTATATATTTCTTAAGAAATGAAACATGAAACACATTATGTACAGTCATGGATGTAGTTAATGCAAGCATATATGTAACTGTCCCAATCCTTTCTAGGATTTCAAATGGCCCACAAAATCTGGCTACCCACTTGGGACAGTTTCCCAGCCCCAGGGAAATTCTGTTAGCTTTCACTTTCAGGAAAACATGGTCACCCACTATGAACTCTCTATGGGTTCTATTTTTATCAGCATAACTCTTCTGCCTATCTTGGGCAGCTTTCAAATTCTACTTAATTTTTAACATTCGTTCTTCCATTTCCTTCAGCAACTCTGGCCCAACTATTGTTCTTTCAGCTGGATTATCCCAGCTTACTGGAGTGTTACACTTTTTTCATAAAGCGCTTCAAATGGGCTCATCTTCAATGATTCTTTATACCCATTGTTGTAGGCGAATTCTGCCAAGTATAGGTAGTCTTCCCATTTCGATGGTTTGTCCATCACATACATTCTTAGTATGTCTTCTATCACTCGATTCACCCATTCTGTCTATCCATCAGACTCAGGATGATAAGATGTGCTAAAGTTCAGATTCGTTCCGATCCCATTGAACAATCCCTTCCAGAAATTCGAGGTAAATTTTGGGTCTTTGTCGGACACAATCGTCTTGGGAATTTTGTGCAATCGTGCCACTTCCTTCATAAAAATATCAATAGCATTTGTTGCCTTATGAGTGGTCTTTAACGGAATGAAATGGGAAGCTTTTGTAAGCTTGTCCACCACCACCATAATGGAATCATGCTGCTTGCATGTTCTGGGCAATCCGGTGATGAAATCCATCGTTACTACTTCCCGCTTCCACTCAGGAATGGGTAAAGGTTGCAGCAACCTTGCTAGGTGTTTATGCTCATCTTTGACCGTTTGGCATTCCATACATCTGGTGATGTATTTTGCAATATCTTTCTTCATACCTAGCCAAAAATAATGGCTCCTGACTGTTGCCAAAGTTTTTTGATATCCAGGGTGCCCTCCATAAGGCACATTATGCATTTCATGAAAAATCATATGTTTCAAGTTCTGGACATTAGGTACATAAATTTTGTTCTTGTACAGGAGTGTTCCATTACCTCCAAGCTTATAATATTCCACTCCTTACAGCGTCTGACCTTGTTGTAGCTTCACTACCGATTCTCTGTACTGCAAGTCTGCACTTATAGCTTCCAAAACTCTGCTCTTCATATCGGTCTGATACATGCTAATGGTCGTAGCATGTAATTTGTGTACTCTCTTGTTGAGTGCATCAGCCACTTTATTCTCCTTCCCTTGGATATGCTTGATATCAAAGTTGTATTCACATAGAAAATCCAGCCACCTACTCTACCTAGCGTTTAGGGTGGGTTGGTCAAACAAGTATTTCAGACCGTTGTGGTCTGTTCTCAATTCAAATCTCGTCCCCATGAGGTAATGTCTCCATTTCCTCAAAGTGTGAATGATGGTTGCCAACTCCAAATCATGAGTGGCATAATTATTTTCATGCTCTTTCAACTTTTTGGATTCATAACAAATTACGAATCCATTTTGGCTTAGGACTCCTCCCAACCCTTCTTTACATGCATCAGTGCATACCATGAAATATTAATTTGGATCTTCAATCCTCAGGATTGGAGCACTGGTTAACAGTTGCTTCAATTGCTGGAATCTTTTCTCACACTCTTCAGTCCACTGAAAATTTTTCTCCTTCCTTTGCAAGGAAGTGATAGGGTAGGCTATCTTTGAGAACCCTATGATAAACCTTTTGTAATAACCCGCTAGACCCATAAAGGATCTAACTTCTACCACATTATTTTTCACTGGCCATTCTATAATGGCCTCAATCTTCTCAAGATCCATGTTGATCCCTTCTTCTGAAATAATATGCCCCAAGTAGTGGATCTGTTCCTAATAAAATGAGCATTTTCTCAACTTGGCATACAACTGGTGATCTCTTAGCACTTGTAGGACCATCCTCAGTTGTTTTTCATGCTCTTCCTATGACTTGGAATACACCAAAATTTCATCCAGGAATACTATGACAAACTTGTCTAGATAGTCCCTGAATACACCATTCATCAAGCACATAAAAACAGCAGGTGCATTCGATAGTCCAAATGGCACCACTGTGAATTCATAGTGGCCGAACCTTTTTCTGAAGACGATCTTTCTGATGTCTTCATCCTTTATTCTTACCGGGTGATATCCCAATCTGATATCTATCTTCAAAAATATCCTGGCACCTTTCAACTGATCGAAAAGATCATCAATCCTCGGCAGAGGATACTTGTTCTTGACAATTAATTTGTTTAACTGTCTAAAATCAATACACATCCTCAACGTTCTTTCCTTCCTCTTCATGAATAGAACCGGGGCACCCCAAGGCGACACGCTTAGGAGAATGTACCCCTTCTTCAGAAGCTCTTCAAGCTACAATTGCAACTCTTTCAGCTTTGGCGTACTCATTCTATAAGGATCTTTCGACACTGGAGTTGCTCCAGTCATCAAATTTACAGAGAAGTCAATATCGCTTTTCCGAGGTAATCCTGGTACCTCCTGGAATACATCCTTAAACTCCTTTAGTATCGCATGATCTCTGATACATGACACCTTATCCTTGGTTGTTTCCTCCACATGGGCTGCAAATAATTGACAACCTTTTCTGTAGCACTTCTTCAGTTGCATTGCTGAGATTTATCTGATAGTAACAGCTCTGGGAATTCTTTGGACTATTTTCCGATTCCCCTCCTCATCCAGGAAAGTGAATGCCTTGTTACAACATTCCAGAATGGCATGGTGTTGGTCCAACCAGTCTATACCAATTAAACAATCATAAGAGCCTAAAGGCAAAATATTCAATTCAGTCTTCGTGCTCAATCCTTTCATGTCCACAGGACAGGACTTAACCAACTCAGTGACTTTCCTCTTGGTTCCTATAGCCAACTACACTAACCAAGACTTTTCATGTTTGTTTTTTGATAAATGCAAACTTTCCACCACTCTATGATCTATATAACTATGGCTAGCCCCTGAATCAATTAAAATAGTAAAGGCATGGTTGTTAATCATACCTTCTACTTCAATCATGTGCGATGAAATTTGACTTGCTTGTTGTTCAGGGCCATATAGATTATTGGCATTCTACTACCCATGTCCTCCATTGTTTCAGCTTGCTGAACATTATGGACAAATCTCACTTTGCCATTTTTATGGGGACAATATTTGTACTTGTGGTTCTCTTTACAGCCCCAACACTAAATGGGCATCTGTCTTGGCCTTTGTTCCCCCACTTCAGCCATTCTTGACTCTCTAAACGATGGCTATCCTTGAGGGCTATTTATGAAAAAGGGAGGTTTGTTTCCCTTATGCCTCTACTCTTTCTTGAACTTCCTCTGGTCATCCCAAGCCTTCTGAAAGGTAGGCTTTTCTCCTTGTTGTTCATATAAGAATTTCACTTTTCTTATTGTTTCTTCCATAGTCTTAGGATCATCATACTGAATATTGTCACCAATGGAAGGTGGTAATCCACTTAGATACCTCTAAATCTTGACAGTCTCCTCCTTAATGAATGGAACATACTTCAATAGTTCCAAAAATCTTCGCTCGTATTCATCAATGGTCATGTTGCCTAGCTTGAGTTCAAAGAACTCTTTCATCTTTCTGTCATAATATCTTTTAGTCAGGTATTTCCTCTCGAAATAACTCTTGAATTATTTCCAAGTGATATATTTCTCTCTAATGTGTTTCACCTGCACAAGCTAATCCCACCACATGGATGTTTTTCCTTTCAATTGATACATCACAATTCTTCCTTCTACATGAGAGGAATAATTCTGTAGTTGGAAGTACTTCCTCATGCCTAGCATCCATGTCTCGGCATCTTCTTCCTTCTGGTGTTCTCCATCAAATGTGGGAGGCTTAATATTATTCATTTCTCCTTTCAGTTCATCCACCCCAGACCTCCTATGCTTCCTAGTAGGTGATGGGCTTGAACTATTGTGTGCTTCCTTACCGGAATGCTTTGGGTAGCAATGATGATGTCTGCTAACACTCCTCGATCTTCTTTTTCTCTCAGGGGTCCTGCGACTCCCTGTTTTCCTTGTGTCACTCTCCTTTTCCAATTTCCTTTCTATTCTTTCCAGACTCTTGAACATATCTTTCAATGATTTTCATCATATGCCCTTCCTTATCCATCTCCTTTCCGTGCCCATTGGAGTTCGATCCTTCGACTCCCAAGTTGACATCCATTCCTTTTCTTTCGTTCTCTAGGTTGTTGGCAATCTGCACCTCTTCCATTCCTTGCTCTCAACGACAACCCTATTCGGTTCTGGCACTTGCTAAACTTCTGCAAACACACATACAGACAACATGGATTTGTCAAGTCGTAATTCCTTAACAAATTCCACACATTCAAAACCATTCAGATTTAAGAAAACATTCAGTTTTCCATGAATTTTTCGAGCTATGCTCGACTCCATAGGAAACTCATGCCATATCCCTTTTCCTCTTAGTTCCCAACCCATGCGACCAAGGCATGAATCAGCGCTAGGTCTCAAGGTGCTACCCAGATTTTCAGCCTTCAAAAAGTTTCAAGGCACACAAAACTATCTCCCAGAGTTCCGATTACCGAACTCACGAAGTCAGGTGGATCAATGGTCCACATTTACCCATCATCCAATGGTAAAAATACATCATGGTATTTCCATCTTCGAATTTTTTGGGACTTCGAGATTTCGGGATTTCGGACTTGTAGGCTCCCACACTTGCTTCCCTCTCCAACTCCCGACATCCGAAATTCCAATCTAATTTACCTCTCAGGCCCACATAGTACTAAGGCGGTGACATGTGGTGTGCTTAAGAAGGTCCACGCTACCTTAGGTGACGCCATTCGGCCCCACTGCATCTACTTTCCTTTGGGGCCCACTAGTACGTGGCACATCTCCCACGTGTTTGCATCCATCCAAGTGACGTCGACCCGACTCACTACTTCGTCTCTTCAATATTTCACAATTTTGGGCTTCGGGAGTTGGTGCGTCAGCACATCCCATTTCTCCCGACATTCAAACTCCTGAAATTACAATCGGATAAACTACTTGATCCAACGATCAAGATCTTTTCCCAGATCTACAGTGTAGATCTCCTCGGGTTTTCGGGGTTTTAGGTTTCAGAGGTGTTCACCTCTCCTCACTTCCCATCTTTCGACTTCGCGAAATCTGAAGGGTTCTCGTGACTAAATCGAGCGCAACTCCACAATATCTAACATTCGATCCCTCCTCCCAGATCTACGACGTAGATCTTCTCAGGTTTTCGAGGTTTTGGGTTTTGGGGTTTTGTGTCTCAGCGCTACCCGCTTTTCCCGACAGTCGAACTCCTGAAAGGCTTCTCGGATATCCTTCCGGCACCTTCTCAGGATGTAATGGTCGTAAAGGTATCTCCTTCCGAATAGATCCTATGACTCCCATACTCCAAGTGTTGAGCGCTCTCTCTCTGTGGTCAAATACCACATCGGCTACAGTTTTATTCTACCACTACTCCTCCTGAGCTTCTTAACACAACCAAGTAACTCCTTGGCTCTCAGGAATTCTCTAAGGTTCGAAATTGGTTCCTCCAACACAATTTCACTTGATACCTTGGGTCCAAAGACCACTTATCCAGCCCATCCAGGATCAGCATAGAAACTATGGCTCTGATACCAATTTGTAACATCCCCAGTCGTCAACCCATTGGCCGGGCAACGCTACTGCGTGGAACAACATTCTCATACTTATATATACAACATGCATTAATTCATATTACACACATTTAACTAAACCATAAAGAGTAATCACATAATTATGGCTAATCATGCAGAAATAATGGGATTAACAGTAATTCATGATTACAGTAGAATACATGATAATATTGCAAGAATCACAGACATGCATATACTTATAAATTAAGTAAAAAATTAACACTTATCTTTTAAACTGGCATAATTCCAGCAACCACATCCAGGCCTTCCATGAACCTCCCAGCCTTAGACCACGCTGCTCATCATGCTCAGTAGTGGGTCACCCCCGAGCTAGGACTAAGCTCCACCCAAGGAAAGGGAATCCTAGTCTAGGCTGAGGTTATAGGGAAAACCGTGCAGAGCAATCGGAAGGATTCCTCCCAGGATGCCTTCTTACACCCACTACTCACGGGCTCTCATTCCCCACATCCCTATTCTACCCGGGAGTATACACCTTCACAAGCACAGTCCATGAGTGCTTCACCTCCCTCTCTGGGCCTCGGCAACAGGCCAGATCAGGAAGTCTCAGAGCTCCATAGCTGGTGTTGGACTCTCTCTGGGAGAATACCACTTCCCAGCAGACTCCTTCACCTAAAAAGAGATGCTCACAATCTTGACAGCCTACCTCTTCAACTACAGGCCTGACAACCCGGTTCTTCAGCCCCTTCCGACTCAATTCCCGCATGGTCAGGATAACCACAACACAACCCCACTCAAGAAAATAGAAAGCAGCAACCCACAGACAGATTGAGTATGGATTCAGCTCTGCAATGGTGGATATACTGGGTTCTCGAACTCACAGGTTGACTTTCCCCTCCCGACTAGTTATCTCAATGGTGTATAGGTATTTCAAGGACAGACGCAAGCCAAAACGGGATCATACGGATGATGTTTTGGTTTTCATTAAGACGTCTCAGTTTTTCTGGTTTTCAAAGCTGCGTGAGGGTATCCGAAATCAGACGCAAAGGATGACAGAATGAGGAGCGACCCCCTCCACAGCTGACTTCTGCAGTTTTTAACTGCATGTGCCTGGGTTGACACATGTCTCCCATGAAGTTGCTTGTGCTCCATCAGCATACGTTCCCCCCCTAGGAACTTAGGACGAAACATAAATTTCACATGGATTTTGGAATAATATTAAAGTATTATTCCCAAGGACTTAAGCCCCAAGGCTCAACACTTAACCTCTATTTCCAACCTTCCAGCCCCCAATCCCTTACCCACTCTGTGAAATCTTAGTCCCCCATCACTCATTCATTGTGGTCGGTCTGCACGCAACAGTGTGCATATTTTTATTAATGTTCTGCATAATTACATATACAAAAACAGGCTCTTGGCCTTAAGACTTAGGATCTTTGGCCTAATAAACTCATAAGCCTTACCAGCTTATATTAACTTGGCTCACCAGCCTATAAAACATGATTTACAACTCATAAACATGATTACAACATGGCTCTTCCTTGGGGATATTACATGAGTGACCATGGGCTTGGGGACCGTTGAAAGGTCGTGACCATCGAATCTGCAAGCCATCAACGACATAAATGAATTGTGGGGAGCAAAAGCAGAATTAAACCACTCGCTAGTTACAATCTCGCAATCTGTCCAGATCGTTAGATCACATAGTTTCAAAGATCTACGACGGTGGTTGATCCAACTAATGACCAGTTTAAGTCAAATTAAATCATAACTGTCAGATGCGCAAACGCCAAATCTACATTAGGGATAGATTGCGAAGATTGAAAGGAAAATTAAACCGCTCGCAAGTTGTAGTTTCGCAATCATCATCGACCATTGATCTGCTTCGAGAATATCCATAACCATTGGATCATCTCAATGTGGAAGGATAGGATAAGTGGGGCTAAAAGGTTGAGATTTTGATTAGCCAAATTCTCGTCAGCCAAGATCATGTTAAAGTGGAAGGACAGGATAAGCTACAAGAGCTGCATCGCAAACGGATCGAGTCGTCGATCCTAGATTCTGATCGAACGAACATCCTTCACTACGGGTCTAAATATGTGAGGAACTTACTCTCCATCAGCTTGAGATTTGAAATATCCAGAGCCTGGAAATCCGAAGTGAATAAGGATCATTGGATTTGGAGGAAAAACGAGGATCATTTTATTAGGACTGTTGGTCAGCAGACCACGTCAGAAAGGACGTGTGGGAGATCCACATCAACGAACCTCGTCAGCAAGGATGTGTGGGAGATCCACATTAGCGAACCTCGTCAACAAGGACACGTGGAAGACCACATCAACAAGTACACATGGCATAATCAGAAGATGACAATTGTTAAGAGGAAATTGGCTCGTGCTATGTCAACAAGTGACGTAAGCGAGTTACGTCACTCTGGGAGAATTTCTTCGGGAGTTTCAAATGTCAAAAGTTACGAAGTCTCGAAGGAAAAAGACCCGAAGTTTCTTTCAGTTGTCGATCTAAGAATACACCAAGAGTTAGGACAACGGTTAGATCCAGGAAAAGAGAACGTGCCACATGAGGATCCATGTTAGCAATGACACATGGCACAATCAGACACTAACAAGTGTCAAGTTGATTTGGCATTATGGGTACGTGAAAATCACAAATCTGAGTGACACGTGGCAGTTACTTGTCTTGTGACACATCATCAAGTGACGTAAGCAGTTACGTCACTTCGAGAGTTTTTCTTTGGGAGTTTTTACCACTGCACTCACCCAATGTCCCGAAGTCTCGAATGTCAGAGACCTAAAGTGGAAATAAGTCGTCCGATCTAAAAGATCACTTCGGGAGCATTCCTGACCGTCGATATACTACAGTGGAACGATAGTGTAAGAAGATACATTAACCGACAATAATCAATTTCCATCGTCGATGACTTACACAATAAGAGGGTATGTGTCAACGAATCGTGGACTCCGGGTGAAATGCTCCGGGAGCGAACGAGAGTTTGAGAATTGAAAGTCCTGAATGCTGAAGTATCGAAGAGGACATAAGTTGTCTGATCTAAAATATCGCTTCAGGAGTGTTCTCAACCGTTGATCATACTACAGTGAGAGTTGAAGCTTGAGAATTCTGAAGCCCGGAGATGCGAAAGGATCTCGACCTTTGATCGAGAAAGGGACACGCATCAGCGGATTGACAACTATGAGAGATTGACATTCTGAGGAAAGAAGGTGTTGAGATCTGAAATCTCCCGAGTCCGGAGACCCAGAGAAAATGGTGGTCATCCATCTCAATGCATGATTAAGTCATAGCCGTCAGATTTAGCAGTGGAAGGATGAGTGTAAGGTTTAAACCTGACCATTGATCTGTCTCCACGAAATAAATGTGAACCGTCTAATTGTTTCGACGATATCATAATCAAGAGTTTTGAAATGTTGGAAGTCACGAAGACCCGAAGGTCAAAGTGTCGAAATTTCGTCAGTCGTTCATCCCATCAGAAGATATGATAGTAACCATTGATTTAATAAAGCACTCAAGCACTGGTTTGGCTTAGCATCTGGTTACCGCCGATGGTCATATGATATAATATTTTTTAAAAGGAAACTGTTATACGTCTCTATATTCGGTAAGCCTGTGGTTCTATAATGCTTGGTCATATGTGATGGTTTGAAGGAAGCTCCTCCACGAAATTTGGTCTCTGTGAAAATAACAGAGATTCGGGATCGAGTATAAAGGATTATATTGATCCATGGCTATGATCAATTTATGAAAAACCTTCACGGTAAAATAAATAAACAGTAATTAAGATTAATTAATCGAAGAGGTGCGATGGTCGAATTGAAGGGACACAGTTGTGTCACACTCACACCGTTTGAAGAGTATATAATCAAGGAAGAGTGTTGAGAAGAAGTGGGTCTCTGCACTTCAGAACAGAATATCAAAAGCTGAAGCAGAGTCCAAGAAGATATCGGAGGAAAGAAATGTTAATTATAGAGAGAAGATGGAATGTGGTGATGAGTGTCTTATGATATACCTCTGATCATAAGATCGAATTGATTCTATAATGGATCACTACTACTGAAGTTGAATAAACTCTAGTTGGATAGAATGGATTCTATCAACAAGTTGGGTCTTGCACCAAGCTGGGCCTTGCACCAAGTTGGGTCTTGGCTAAGAGTTGGTGCTCTCTGAGGGGTTGGTGCTCCTTACTTCAGTTGGTGCTGAAACAATAGTTGGTGCTAAAGAAAATCCTCTTTCACATATATTCATATTAATTTGTTCATATCAATTATACAAAAGCTTATACAAACATTTGGTGTCTCTGTGTCCATTGTGATTATGATTTGATTGTTATTAATCTGTTCAATTATGTTTTAACTGGCAACTTGAAAGAAGAAAAATCTAGAATAGTTCACACACTAATTCACCCCCGCCTCTTAGTGTGGGCCGTGTGTTCTTCATTATTATGATCAGCGAATTCATTACATAGAGGTGAGCTATGCATGCTCAAAACTCGTGTTTTTTTACTCACTAGAAGACCAGATTTGCATAAAACCATAGCTTTAGGACACCTTCACTCAGTGTGGACAAGATATTGACTCCTTTGTCCATCGAATTCGAGCATGTTGCCTTTCAAGCTCTTATGTATGCTCCTTCAAGATTTTTCCCGAAATTATCTTTCCCTCCCCCCTTGTTTGCTACAAACTTCATATTTAATAGGATGCATTTGGAAGGAGAACCATCACATGGTTCGTTTCCCCTTCCCATTTTTCCAAAAAGACAAAATGGAATTAAAAAAAAAAACAATCACAAGTTTATTACAATTTTACAAAAGAATTTAGGCAAGGATCCAATTCATATCACTCGTAGTGATTGATTAGTTGAGTGATGTGCTCTGGAACAATCACTAAATATCACATGTTCTCCATGTTTCATTATGTCATCTTTCAGCTTTCAGAGTACTTCTTTCCACGCTTTTGGCATATCATGGATTTGAGTTAGATAGAAGAATTATAATTTTTCTCATACATTATTAGGGTGTTAGTGTTTAATGCAACATTATCTATGTAGTTAGAAGAGTAGATCTACTTCAATGGTTATGCCCATGATGTATATTTGCAAGCTCACCACAATAATACATTAAGTGGTATTGTCCATCTCTGGCAAAATTTGTCTATTGTACCTAAACTTTTGCAAAACTCTTCTATTAAGAAAAAACCTTTATAAATACATATTGTCCCAACTCAAACATAGATTCTTGATGGATCCTATTAGATTCTCACTTGAAGGAATATCTTTCAGCTTTATTAAAATGTTGCAAATAGGAAAAATGTACTGGACACAATGATTTTGTCACTATATTGTGATTCAAATAATAAGATAAGTATAAATAAAATTTCCATATAACAATGGGTCGTTTGACTATTCAAATAATGAGACACGTATAAGTAAAATTTGCATATAGCAATGGAAAAAAATAACACTTTATAAATTTACTTAAAGCTTAAAAAAAAAAAGACACTAAAACTTATAATTCTCATCAAATTTTTATTTGATAGACAACGAAGATTTAAAACGAAGCAAATTTCTACTTGATTTATTATTTTTTTCAAAATTCAAATGATCGAGTACATGTATATTATTTAAATAGAATTCTGTGAAATGTATAATGCTTATCACACCACAAGGCGTTCCCCTCTCTATATCCTATGTTTTCCCGGCTCCTTTTTATTCGCTCACAGTAATTAATTCAAAAGAGCTAACAACATTTGTCTGCAACATATGATGCTTTCCCATGCAGCAGCTCGCCTCGTTGTAATTTAACTTTCAAACTAATTGAAATCAAACTTTAATTTTCCTTTACAACTACCTCTTCACTCTGATCATTTATTAATCCCCATTGTTAGCTACAGTCCTTGGAGAAAACTATTAGGTTTGCGATACTTTTGTGCCCTTCATGATTTAGGAATTTGGATTAATATGATGTCTTTTGACTGATGTTGTTGATTTATGACTATAACTTGGAGCAAGATTTATGACTATAACTTGGAGCAAGTTATAGAATGAAGAAGTTCTTTGTAATCATTTTAATTCAATATAAATTTCATAGTATTTCAATGTGAACCTCAACAGTGGAATACTAGACAACGATATTCTATATCCCTTAGGTCAATATGAATCCCAACAAGCATTAACCTAATATGTTAAAACTGAATCCCTTAACTTCACACAATCAATGGCATGAAATGCCAAATTCTTTAGCCATTTCTGATCAGAGTTAATCTTAATGTCCTTTTCCTCTTTGATATGATAACATCTAGTACTAATGTCATCGACAATGGAATTTTGTTCGACATTAATATACTCAATCTTATTTTGTCTACCTCAATTAAATGTTTAGATACATAGATATAATACCATTTCATCCATAGATAGATGCATACAGTGCTTTTTGGCCCATTTTCAGATATGTGGTTGTAATGTAGTTTGAACAATTTTTAAATTCATAATGTGGATACATTTCATTCATAGATAAATGCATACAGTGCTTTTTGACCCATTTTCAGATATGTGGTTGTAATGTAGTTTGAACAATTTTTAGATTCATAATGTGGATAGAATTATAGTTTTCCACATAATCTAGATGTAAATGAATCTAATTCATATAATGAAATCTTCATGTAATTGAATCCACAATTAATATAATAACAACATGACTTGGATGAGAAAGAAGTTTGATTTTGAGCTTTGTGCATAGGGAATCTTGGGCTCAAACGAAACTCTAGGTATGCATGTTTATATGCATGATTTCATTTGGAGGTTGAAGTGGACTTCTTAATACAATTTCACTTATAGTATTCACAATGGTAATTTTAGGATTATTCTGCAATCAAAGTTGTTTCAATAATAAGCATTTAGATGTATTATTATTTCAAAAGTAATTACAATATGTAGTACATAGTCTTGAACAATGTAATATTATACAACTACATAATGGGAAAATTGGGAGCGGATCTCGCCAAAACCAAAGACAAGCTATAACATATCCAGATCTTGGAATCCATATTCAATTATGGGATAGTGAACCCTTCAAGAGATTAAATAAAAAAAATTGTAAATCATCTACAAGAGTTATAACAAGTTGCGGATGCCAATGTCCTATACTGGTTTCAAAACAAAAATTCCAGAATCAAGAAAAATCAATGCCATCTTCATTTGGTAGAGAGTTATAAATCCATCAGTAGAGGACTGACTAGTCCAAAGAAATAACTAATTTCCCAATACCATAGCTAATTCCTTATACAATGCGGGTGAAATCCTCCACTACGAACCATCAGGCCCATTGTTATTGTCATAGACAAATGAATGAATAAATGAGTAAACATCAATGCGGTGACATACAATGAGGGGGAATATTTAATGAAGGTACATGTGTTGACACCACTGGAACAATATTCTCGTGTCTAACTTTAACCTACATTGGGATTAACCCACATTTATACTCAAATAATCTAAGTTTTGCAAGTTAATTTTTATATAGCGCTAAAATAAATATCTCCCTTATGTCACAATTTGTTTATTCATGGAGGCACAAGTATGAACATTCTATCATTGAATCTAACTTACATTCTATCATTGAATCTAACTTGGGGCATATTAATTCTCATACTACTTCCAGCATATAAACTATATAACTGCCTACATCAACTATTTGTGTGATTGTATATATCTATGGACAACCACAACTAGTAGAAGTGCCTAAAAGGTATTTGATACATGCCAATTGATCCCATTATTCTTTATGTAACTCTATGTATGTTTTATGTGTGAGGTTGAGCAATGAACCTCAAAGGTGTTCGATATATTCCCCTATGTTTCATGTGTTATGCTAGGACAAGCACCTAAAAGGTTTTTGGTATATGCTCATTACCATTAGTAATTTTGTGATTGTATATATATGTATGTGATAATTATTTATCTCATTTAATGATGAGGTCTTGATTTGCAACTGCTCAATGATTGTATTCATCTATCAATGAAATCATAATTGAAGTCTCAATGGTATTGATAAATGTCAATGTTATCTTCTAGGAAATGCAATATTGTTTCACTCCACTAGCCAACTAGTGCTAGTGAATAACTATGGGTGTAAATGTGTTGTACCTGCATAGAATAGATCTAGCTAGCAAATGACATACACAGTTTGCAGAGAAAATATGAGAAAAGAGAAGCATGAGAGAAAGAATAGAAGAATTCTCATTAACCAAATGAATGAATGATAATTTACACATGATATACTCTGTATAACTCAACTAATGCACATTGGAGGAGAAGCCAATGTGTCATAGTGGTGGTCTAGAGTGATCTGGACACACACCAACAGTTATGGGAGTAAACTGCCACCTATTATAGTCTCTCAAGCAGTTACGGGTGTGAACTGCCACCTAGTCTGAGTTAACTAGTCTCTCAGACTTCAGTTAACTAACTGAAACATAGTGAAATGAGGAGGAGATCAGGGAATCATGAGTAATGCACTAGTCTAGTGATGATCCCAAGGACAATGCGCATTAGTTGGTGATGATCCCAATGTTGCATGGTGATAATCCCAATGTGGCATCGAGACTCCACTCAACTGATCAAACAAAAGTGTGAACTGAAGATAATATTCTCCTAGAGGAATATTCTCCCTAAACTATAGGAGACTAGATAATGACTAATAAGCATAGGGAAAACCTTAGGAAAAACAAGTTCTAGGTGTGTGTGAAGTATCTCCAACACCCCCCTTGAACATCACTATGGTGAAAATAAAGAATGGGTCCTGGCAACGAGGCCATGTTAGGTACCCAAATACAAAAGATACATTGAAATAAACGAGGAAAGAGGAAAAACCCCCCTTAAAGTACAATGTATGTAAAAAGAAGAACTGACAGTTGTTAGGCAATTGTGTCCTTCACTCCAAGACAATTGCGCAGAGAATGGAACTTATGCTCAGTGAATGTCTTGGTGAAGATGTATGTAGTCTGTTCTACTGAAGGATAGAAATCCAGGTTGATTATCCCCTCGTTTACTAAGTCTAGTATGTAGTGCATGTGGATCTCAATGTGCTTCATCTGTTGCCTCTGAACTAGATCTCTGCAGAACATCAAAGTGCTCTGGTTGTCACACCAGATGATGATCGGTCGTTGAAACTAAATGCCCAACTTAGTGAGAAAATTTTGTAGCCACATAGCCTGAATGGTTATGTTAACTACCCATCTGTACTATGCCTCGACTAAAAATAGAGAAATAGCAACCTGCTTCTTTCTCGACCAACAGATAGGCCTGAAACCAAGATTGTGTGAGTAACCAAATGTGGACTCATGATCAATGCTATCACCAACCCAGTCAGAATCAATGAACTCGATGAGGTCCAATGTAGAGTCTACAACATAGTGAATCCCAAAGGTTATGGTTCCATGTACGTATCAAATGATATTCTTTGCAACCTTCCAATGTAGCTCATGCGGCTCCTGCATGAACCTAGACACTAGTTTTCTGTACAATGTGTTGTCAACCAGTGGAGTGCCCCTGCCATCCTCAAGTCTAACTCCTGATAGGAAAGGATTTGGGGCAGACTTGCAGTCTTTCATGTGAAATATATCAAGGAGATCTCATGCATACTTGGTCTGAGACATTTTGATCCTTGATGCATCCTGGTTGATCTCGATTCTAGAGAAGAAATGTAGTGGACCCATGTTCGTCATCAAGAACCTGTCATGAAAAATCCTCTTGACTGCAGCAATTGTTGAATTCAAGCAACCGGTGATCACCAAATCATTAACATACAAAATGAGAAGTAGAAGTGAATCAGTCGTCATGAGCATGTAAGCATTGGGGTTTGACTTACAACGTAGAAAGTTTTGTAACAATAGGTAGGAGACCATCTTGGCATACCATGCCCTTGGGTCCTACTTGAGGCCATAAAGAGACTTCTTCAGTCGACAGAACAAAGATGAATCCTGCATAAATCACTGGGGTTCGTCCATACCTTAGAGAGATCGTCGTGAAGAAATGCTTTCTTCACGTCCAGATGATGGACTTCCCATACCTTGGTTGCTGCAATGGCAAGTTTCAAATGTATGGAATCCATCTTTGCTACTGGAGTGAAGGTATCATCATAGTCAATACCATGCACCTGTTGAAATCATTTGGAAACAAGAATGGCTTTGTATCTGCTAACCTATCCATTTGTTGCGCTCTTGGTCCTGTAGACCCATATGCACCTGATAAGTTTCCTTCTTGAAGGAAGGGGAACCAGATCCCAAGTCTGATTCTCGAGGAGGGAGTTGTACTCCTCCTACATGGTGGATTCCCAAAATGGAATTCTAGTAGCCTCTCCATAGGACTGTGGCTCTGAAGATTGAACTAAGAAAATATGCCTGGGTGGCATTGGTTTAGTGGCAGTGAGTGCAAGAGGAGACTCCTAGAAATTAGATCGAGTCCTCCTAGTATCAGTTGGATCCCCAACAAGATCCCCTACATCCTTAAGAGTAGTCTTGACCCACTTGGGCCTCAACTATGGCTCTGCATCTTCATCTACATGCACTGACTTTGCATATGAATGTGTTGACTCTATATCTAGATCATCTGAATCCTCTGAATAGGAACTCACATTTGAAGAAGAGTCGGCATGTGCATTCTCATAAACTCTAACAGGTGGAAGAACAAAAGTGTTTGCATACGGCTATTAAGGTACATGCGAGACACTTTCCTCGAATTGGACACTATGCTCAATGATGAACCAGTCCAAGGAAATATCAATGAGTTTGTATCCCTTCACATTGTTAGGATATCCAACAAAGATACAATATGTGCTCTGTGGATCAAGTGTCATCCTCTTCTTAGAGAAAATCTTGTCCCATGCACGTGAACCGAAAATACAGAAGTGGGTCACTTCCGATTTGAGGCTGCTCCAAGCCTCGTAGGGGGTCTTATCCTTAACGGATCTATCGAGAGATCTATTTTTTTATGCAGGTTTCACAATTAAGTGCTTCATCCCATAATCTCTATGGAAGTGACTTTGCATGTAGCATGCAAGATGCCATTTCTTTTAGAGATCTATTTTTTCGCTCAGTAACTACGTTTTTCTGCGGAGTATAAGGAACCATGTGCTACAATTGAATCCTAGCCTCATGAAAAATCTTTTGCATCTCATGGTTGACATACTCTCCCCCATTATCTGTTTGGAGGACTTTGATTTTATTTCCTAACTATGTCTCAACAAGGGATTTGAAACCTTTGAGGTGTTAAAAGACCTCTTATTTTTTCCTGAGAAATAAAATCCATGTGAAGCATGAGAAATCATCAACAAAAATGATCATGTACCTTGCTTTATTGATTGATGGATGCAGAAAAGGGCTCATGAGGTCACTATAGATCATATCTAAAGGAAAGGAAGCCTTATGAGTCTTTCCTTTTTCGAATTTCTCTTGAGGGTGTTTTCCAAGAATACATCCCTCACAAATTCCTTTGGAGAAGTGGATGTTAGGTAGACCATCAACCATTCTCTACTTGATAATTTGTTTCATATATATTAAATTTAAATGCCCAAACCTTTCATGCCATATCCTACTATTTTCATCGGCATGGGTAAGCAGTAATGCAAAATCTGGTTCAATAAATTTAGAAAATGTGTAGAGTCTAGATTGATGATTTAACTCACTGATAGCAACCCTGGAATTGATTTGCATGTCATAGATATCCACTGCATCAGGTGTGAATATGACTCTATTTCCGGTGCCATATTGTTTCATCAGATACATAGGGAGAAGATTGACGGAAAGTTTGGGAATGTGTAGCACATTCTCAAATCTTTCATTTGTGAGTTCAATTCTTCCTTTGTCGGTGACCTCAATTGGAGATTTGTCCCCCATCAGAATAGGAGGACCTTTGCATGCATCCAATGAAGAATAGACTTCTTTTTTGGCTTCCATGTGGTGTGATGCACCTAAATATACAATCCAAGCATCGGGAGAGGAGTTGATGGAAATCAAAGCATGGCTAGAATTTCCTTTCTTGGGATTCTGATCTTCTGGCTTATTCTTCTTGGCACCCTCAGGGATGCGATCTCCAAGGATTTTTTGTTGAAGTATTTGGGCCATTTGATCTATCTTTTTCTTCATACATGCGGACTCTGGATGGAATCCTTTATGGAAGTAAGTGCATTTCTCCCCTTTTCTTCCCTTTCCAACTTTGGATCTGGAGGCATCGTTGAAGGTTTTTGAGTACCCTTCCTTCTTTGGATTTGCATGTTCTTCCCTTTTGTCTTTTTCTTTAGATTTATGATATTGATGACCACTACCATATTGTATAGTAAGTGCATGCACCTTTGGGCCTTTGATTTTTCCCATATTGATGAGCTTGTTCTTCTCTTGTGTTAGAGACTCGATAAAGTCCTCAAGAGAGGGCATCGTCCAGGTGGATCCAGAGGCGAGCATAAATGAATGAAATGTAGATACAAGCACTGAGTATTCCAAACCAAGTTTGGAGAGAATGTTAAGAGACATTTGTTTCTCCTCCTTAGATTTATCAACCCCGCAAACCTTGAGTTGCGAAAACAAATCCTTATATTTGATAAAAAAATCTTGGAGATTATTGAAGGTTTTTGGATCCAAAGTGAGAAATTCCACCTCGAGCATGTGTCCCCTCATCTCATCCTATTTTAAAAAAATCCCTTCCATGGTGGTCCAGGATTCAATGTGATTTTTACAGGAGGGTATGTGAAAGAGTTCAGGATAAATCAAACTGCAAATAGTTCCAAATGCTTCATCCATTCGATTTAAATACTTGGATTTTTATACGGCTGATGTTGGTTCGGTTTCTGTGATCATGGTTAACCTGTATAATCCTCTGCCTCAAAGATGCATTATCATCTTCTCCTTCCATGCAAAGAAATTGTACGGTGTAAGGATGAATTCTTTTGGAAATTCCATTTTTTCTGTTGTCTTCAATCTTCAGTACCTGCAAAAATAATTTGGTGTGCCTTTTCGCTAGAATTCCATCAGCTATGATACCATGTAAATGTGTTGAACCTACATAGAATAGATCTAGCTAGAAAATGACATACACATTTTGCAGAGAAAATATGAGAAAAGAGAAGCATGAGAGAAAGAATAGAATAATTCTCATTAACCAAATGAATGAATGATAATTTACACATGATATACTCATTATAACTCAACTGATGCACACTACAAGAGAAGCCAATGTTCCATAATGGTGGTCTAGACTGATCTGGACACACACCAGCAGTTACGGGAGTAAACTGCCACCTAGTCTAGTCTCTTAGGCAGTTACAAGAGTGAATTGTCACCTAGTCTAAGTTAACTAGTCTCTCAGTCTTCAGTTAACTGACTGAAACAGAGTGAAGTGAGGAGAATATCGGGGAATCATGAGTAAAGCGCTAGTCTGGTGATGATCCCAAGGAAAATGTGCATTATTTGGTGATGATCCAAATTTTGCATGGTGATAATCCCAATATGGCATCTAGACTCCACCCAACTAATCAAACTAAAGTGTGAACTGAAGAGAATATTCTCCTAGAGGAATATTCTCCCTAAACTATAGGAGACTAAATAATGACTAATAAGCATAGGGAAAACCTTAGGAAAAAGAAATCCTAGGTGTGTGTGAAGTATCTCCAATAAGGGGTTCAACTTGGTCTTGGCACAGGGGAAGACCCAGGGTCCAACGCTTCAACAACGCACCAACAAAACCCTAACTACCGACCCTTTCGGCAACACCTACTAAGCAGATGAAGTGTCACCTAAGGTAGAGGCAGGGAGTTTGCAAGACTCGGATGTTTGCAACCTAGCTGGGACACAGATCTGTGATTACAACACCTTAATAGAGAACTTAGCAGTTATCGTTCATTAGTATTTAGCCTTTGTTTACAGTGCAGATAAACCCCAATTACAAAGAAACACCATATTCACCCAGATCTAATAGATTTAAGCACTGAGCACATCAAAATAGGTCATATCTAGCATTCATTCATATTACTCAGTACTAAGCTATCATATCATATTCATTTAAGCATATACTATTACACTAAGCATAAATCTCTTGAATAATGTAGCAACCATAAAGCACAAAGAAACCATAACACAGGATATATGTGGTTCACCCCCAGCCTGGGGCTACGTCCACCAATTATTATTTTTTTTATTGTCTTTTGTCATTCATCTACATGCACAGAGACACAAGATCCTACTCCACATAGGACAGGGGATCTGCGCGCACTTTGCCAGATCCTCCTTCCCCAATCTAGGTTACAACACAAAGCCCTCTTACAATCTACATAATCTTCTTACATCCACTTTCACTTAGCCCTGCAAGTGTCCAACACAGCATGCACAAAGCATTTACAACTATCAATTGCACTTAGCTCAACACCACTTGTCTCTTCTAGGTCTAGTAGCTACTTCTTACATTGCCTAAACATCTATTTATACATTACAAAAGGGCCTAAACATGGGTAAACCCATGGGATGACATCCCCATACCCGTTACATAATCCCAAAACCCAAAAATCCCTAAACAAGGGGCCGAGATCCCGCGATCTCCATTTTGACTTGCGCTCCGCCTTCGACAACTTGGCGAAGTCCCAAAAAGGGGTCAAAAGTGACTAAGGATCTTCAAAACTTGGTCTAGGGCCAACAAGCCCCTAACACTCACCTGTGACTCATCCCAAGTCACTCTGATATGGGTAGCTCTGCCTCAAAATCCTCAAGCTTGTCTCGAGCTACTTCAACCTGTTGCTTCACCAGGGCCTCATGCTCAACGAATTCTTGAATAACTACCTTGTTCACAGGTCCTTCCAAGCGTTGTTTGAATGTAGTGACTACTTGTTCCATCTCTATTCCTCGTCCTTCAATCTCCTCAAACAGTTGGCAAGCTTCATCGTGGATTGGTTGGAGCCTCTGAGTCACTTCCATGACTTTTTTCTGTATGGTATGGACCTGTTGTTGAGTAGTGCGTTGTTCCTGGGATCTTTCCATTCTCTCAACTGCTGATAGGAGCTTCAATTTCGCTTGTATTGTTGTTTCTTGTTGCTTTGCCTCCTAGATTTGTGACTCCAGTGTCTTCAGTTCAGGGTCCTCTGTAAAGTGCTCATAAGTCTGTGCACTTCTACTTCTAAGTTGTTGATTCTCTCAACTGTGGTCTGGGTAGTTTCTTCTCTTTGGTCTCACACATACTGCAGAGTGCTTGGTATTGTTTGTAGCTCTAGATCTTCTATTCTCTGTTGAAGTTGTTGGATGGCTTCAACAAGCTTCACTACTTGATGCTCCACTGGTTCTTCCTCCTTTTTCTCTAATCCCTCCATAGAGCAAAGTGATATGTTGACTGCTTCTTTGACTCAGATCTTCTCTGCAAGCATTTGTTCTTTCTCTTGCTGGATCTGCGCTCTCTCATCTTCGAACTTTGTTTGGAGGTCATCTTTGTTACAGGTATGAAATAACTGAGAGGGGGGGGGGTGAATCAGTTATTGTAAATTATTAACCATTTCTCTCATTTTTAACTTCGAATCATTAATATTAGTGGCAGTAAGTCTTTACTGTGAAAACCAGTGTTATAAACATAAAGCATATATCATAAAGAACAACAATCACACACACAACATTCATTCACAATTATGAGACACAGATTTTTCAAGAGGAAACCCAACCCGGGAAAAAACCTCATCTTCTTAAAATGTTCAGCAAGCACCAACTTCGTTACAACTCATCTTTTATGAGCACCAACTCATAGAGGCTACAACCTCTGATTGCCAGCACCAACTGGCTGAGAGCACCAACTCCCACAGAATCCCAGCACCCACTGGGTG
>ML791850.1:1094690-1133119 GCA_009831015.1 Picea engelmannii
CAGCAGTTCGCATTTGTGTTGCAGCAGTTCACATTTGTGTTGCAGCGTGTTTCAGCATCTGTTCTTCATAAACAATCGATTGCCATCAATGACAACCTTGATTATCTACGTCATCTTTGCTGTAGCCATATTTCCAACAATCTTTTTCCTGTTGTGCTACCTGGCATTGCCCTATGGCTTCCTCTTGTACTTGCTTCAGGGCCTCTGTGGCCTGTTCTTTTTCTTCTTGGACACAACGAAGGTGAACTTCGGTCGCATCTGCTAGTCTGTGGAGTTGGGTAGCCTAATCTCCCAACTCTATTTTTTCTGATGGCACGGGCACAGTGGACACTGTGCGGCTAGAGTGAAGGGCCTTTTGTACCCCTCGTAGTTCTTCTAAAATCCTTTCATACATGGTCTCTTGCTTGGCTTCATTTTTCTGCAAAATTTCTTCTGATGCGTTTGATACAACTACGATAATGAAATCGAAGTCATCGAGCATGAGCACAGTCTCCAACTTGGTCTTACTAGATTTTGACTTCTTACATGATGACGATTTCATGGGGGGAACCTTTCTTTTCTTTGATGTCTCAGCTTCATCAATGGGATCCTTAGGCAGTGTTAGTTCGCCTTGCTTCTACTTGTCTTCTTCTCCATTGTTCTCTTCTTTATCTACTTTGTCATCACCTCCTCTGCTAGGTGATTCTGAGGCAGTCTCTTTTGATGCATTGTTCAACTTCTGTACCTCTTATGTCTTCTTCCTTCTGCTAGTTCCAGGTGTATCATACTCTTTGCGAGTGACCACTAATCTTCCAATTAGTTTAGTTTCAGACAGGTCTGTGGGGTCAACAGGGATAAGGAGCTCTGCAGGCCATTCCTTAGTTATTTCTTCTAGGTCCTCCTCTGTGATCTTGTAATAAATCTGTAGTACTTCTTTGTGTTCATCTCCGCACCTAGTTATATAGATAAAATGTTTGTCTGCGTGGAACTTCACAAATGGCCTAAACCTATGCAAGGTGTTCGGCATCATACAAGCGACAGCCTCAATAGCCCTCTTTAACTGTAGGTAGTAGGTGTGGAACACCGTGTTTGACTGCTATTGTTTTCCCATGTCTCCTGAATACTCGAGCGTGGTGAACTTCATGGCTAAGGGTTCAAATGGCTCTATTTCAGGGAAGGTCGCACCTTCCAACATTTCCCAAGCAATGAACGCAATGAGGATCAACAACCAACTAAAATGGAACTCATAGCCCTGATCCTGAGCTTCGCAATAGTCTTGTTCTAACTGGTTAACTAAGTAGCTTTCCCAATTCACTTGTAGCCCCTCTACGCATTTCCCTTCAAGATCAACAACAAACCCCATGACCTACATGGGTCTGTTCTTTCTTACTATATTACCAACAATCAACTGGAAAGCGAGGTGCACTGCGCCATTCTGGATGGAGGATACCTTGTAGCCTCACTTCCCCTTCTCCACATTGTCGTAGGTATCTTTAATCTTCTACACCAGGGCGCGGTCTGCAGCCTTTCCTAGGTAAAAGTCTTGTGGGTTTGGTCCCTGCATGCTCAATCCGGTGATCCGATGGATCAATGTCGCGTCAACGGTGATGCATCTGTCTAGCCACAGATAGCCACCATGTAAGAATGGAAATAGGAGATTAACACACGCGTTAACCTCCTGGTGCCTTCCAAAATGGGGTATCTTCATTACGTTCAAAATAGTGGATTGCGCGAGGTCCATAGTCCATGGTTGGGGGATTATCCTTGACTTATTCCCCTTCATCCTAGTCAAATACCTGTGAGGGGCAAGCATTTTGTAGTTCTTTTGATCCCCTAGGTTGAAGTCATTGATATTTAATGTCATGATCTTATCCATCTATGGTTTAACTGTACGTATCCCCTTCGGGAGGTACACAGTAATCATAGTGTAATTGAAGTCCCTTGGTACACTGTCACAACTCATCGCATTTGCCAGAGGCGGGATGTAGTCAAGAATGATTGATGGGATTAGCTTCGCATTCACCAAGTCATCGCGATGCTTGGTGAATTTCTCAGTCGCAACTCGAGATGGTCCAAATCCATGAGCAGTCGACGAGGATGCTTGCACTCATCTCGTTGATGAAGCGTGAATCCCTGCGGACATTACTTTGTCGGCAATTAGATCGATTACGATTTCTTCTACAGACTTTTCTACTGTGATGAGTTCATCCGACATGCACACTCAAGATCGGATAACTCAGGTCAATGAACAAATGCTCAATGCAATAGAACAGGTGGCGAAGTCTCAGTAAACATGGTGTGGTAACAATGAGTTCTCTTGTTGGCTCGGATACAATTCGTAAAAGTGTTCTCGGTGCAACAGTCGACGGAATAAGTAGACAACGATGTAACGGATCCATCCAATGGGAAAGAATCCTTCATCAATGCAGTTTTGTCCATTATGTCTCGGTCCCAACGGTCCGATGGTGAGTTTTTTTATCATAACTATTGTTCTAACTATTCGGGAGCATCAATCTAATGGTCATAATGTCTCTAACGGTTATATTTCTCCACCATGGTGAAGTGCCATTATGAGTTTCTCTGATATGCCGACGAAGTTCAAACTCTCGAGACATTCCTTCCACGAAGACTTCTCTGGAACTTCTTGTAATTTATCCAACTTTGCTTTCTTCTTGCTGATCTTTTTAGCCTTCTTCCCTATGATCTATGTCTTGGTATTCCTCTTTCCATTCTGATTCTTATCTCCTCTTGTCATAGTAACTTCGCGTTGTTGATGGTATTTCCTAGGGTTCAAGGGAAATACTTCTTCTTTGTCTGGGGTAGGTTCTCTACTCTCCTGTACTAATAGGTGTTTCAAGTCTTCCTATGTTCTTTCAACTTTGACATCTAGATTTATGGTCCACAATAGCTTCGACTGGTTTTCTTGTTCTTTCAGTAAGTGTGTTATTCTCCTAGTCATGAAGTCTCTTAGTTCTTGTTTTTTCTATTCTACGGCTTCCTCTTCTTTTCTTCGGGTCTGATCTTTCTCAATCCAGTTTTTTCCTAGTAACATAGCAAATGGGGCGTTGTTCTCAATAAATTTAACAACCTCAAATTCTTCCTCTGTCGAAGTTCCATGAGCACTCATAGATGTCTGGGTAAGTCTTCCACATAGGGTTATCAATTTTCCTCTAAATAATCCTATTCCTCCCAATGAAGGAATCATAGCAGGCTTTCCCAAAATTTCCTAGGTTCTTTCTATCATGATATTCACATGTGTTTCCTCATCCAGAACACATTCAATGTCGAAGTCTCCTATTCTTGTTTCTATGCACTCTTTTTCTTTGAAGATCTCTGATAAGTTGATATCTATGTGATCATTCAGCGTTTCTTTCATTTGTAGTAATACAATCTCTGATTCTTTTTGGTGTTCTTCCATGGTCTTAGCTTCTTGGCCTTCCTCGGGGTTTTCTTGTCTCATATTCATTCTTTCAACCTTAGCAATCATTCTAGGGAAATCCAGAACTTCATGGTCCATATCTTTACAACAAAGACAACTAGATCTTCTACCAGAGAATTCCTTAGCAAGATGTCTCGGTCCTCTACAACTGTAACAAAGGGTTAATCCTCTCTTTCTCTTAAATGATCCCCAACCTTTCTTTTACTGTGCACTAGGATCATAGTAGCTAACCTGCAAAAAAATCTTCCTAGGATCTTGCATCCATTTGTTAGTCCAAACATTCTTTCTATGCATAGGAATAACATATCTTTCATTATTTCTATTAGATCTACGCATATCAAATATTCTTTCGTCTAGTTGTTCCCTAATTTTCAAACTAGGACAAAATTTATCAAACCTACCTAGATCCATACTTTCAAAACAAAAATTTCCACTTATCTTACTTTTAACAGAGCACAAAGCTTTCAGATCTTATCTTTTCAATCAAGAATTTTCACTATTCTTACCTTTATCAGAGCACAAAGCTTTAAGATCTTACCTCTTTTCTTCATATATTCCTCCTCTCTTAGTACAGAGCTTCAAAATTCAAGTAGAGTACTGCGCACTAGGGCAATAGATCTACGCATAGAGCTTCCTCTTTTCTTCATTTCCCAACAATCACAGTTTCACATCTCGGCAACAGAACCATTTATTGGCACAAGGGAAGACCCAGGGTTCAACGCTTCAACAACACACCAACAAAACCCTAACTACCAGCCCTTTTGACAACACTTGTGAAGCAAATGAAGTCTCACCCGAGGTAGAGGTAGGGGGGTTGCAGGACTTAGATGTTTGCAACCTAGCTGGGACACATATCTGTGATTACAACACCTAAACAGAGCACTTAGCAGTTATCATTCATTAGTATTTAGCCTTTGTTTACAGCGCAGATAAACCCTAATTACAGAGAAACGCAGTATTCACCTAGATCTAATACATTCAAGCATTAAGCACATCAAAATAGGTCATATCTAACATTTATTCATATTACTCAGTACTAAGCTATCATATCAAATTCATTTAATCATATACTATTACACTAAGCATAAATCTCATAAATAATGTAGCAACCATAAAGCATAAAGAAACCATAACACAGGATATATGTTTCTTCTTCTCTTTATTGTCTTCTGTCAATCATCTATATGCACAGAGCCACAAGATCCTACTCCGCATAGGATAGGGGATTTGCCCGCACATCACCGGATCCTCTTTCCCCGAGCTAGGTTACAACACAAAGCCCTCTTACAATCTACACAAGCTTCTTACATCCACTTTCACTTAGCCCTACAAGTGTTCAACACAACATGCACAAAGCATTTACAACTATCACTTGCACTTAGCACAACACCACTTGTCTCTTCTAGTTCTAGTAGCTACTTCTTACATCGCCTAGACATCTATTTATACATTACAAAAGGGCCTAAACATGGGTAAACCCATGGGATGACATCCCCATACCTGTTACATAATCCCAAAACCCAAAAATCCCTAAACAAGTGGTTGAGATCCCGCGATCTCTGTTTCGACTTGCCCTCTTCCTTCGACAGCCTATCGAAGTCCCAAAAAGGGGTAAAAAGTGACCAAGGATCTTCAAAACTTGGTCAAGGGACAACACTTGGAATCCTTGCAACATGAAGTGGTATGTCTAATGTTGATTGAATTTTTTTTATTATCCTTATGTTGTTTCAAGTTCTCAAAATACTTGTAGAACTAAGGTCAAATTTTACACATTTGTTATGTGTATACTTTTTTCTATCCCATTTTGTAGATATAAAAAACTATTTGTCAATGGCAGAGCTATGCTCTCACTTCGATTTGGAATTGCATATTGTATCTTATCTCAGACATGTCAAATTTTGGATTAGTTCTTGCGGCTCATTTGATATTTATTATTTAGTATATTTGTCAGTTTGTCTTAGGGAAGCAAGAAATTATAATGTAAGCATGTGTTTAGCAACATCAAGATTTGAATATAAACTTGAATACAATTGATTAAAGAAAACATATAACACTATTTAAACAAGGAAGTACTCTCTACTACTATACATATTACACATTATGATATTATTTCATAAAGCCTAAATTTTATTGGTATCACTAAACAACTTTTATAATATCATTTTGCAATTTATCTAATTTTTTTTAAATCGAAACATAATTTGTATTAAGTAAAAAAGGTTTCAATTGAGGCTTGCGGCAAGTTACATGATGTTGGCTCCTATTGCCTGAAGCATAATTAAACATTTATCCGAGCTTACTACAAAGAGCTTCCAATATATTGTCAGTTGATTTATATGCTTAAATTATGTTACATTTAATTATCAATTAGGAATACGTAAACTTCTGAAATGAAAACATTGTATGTGAAGAATTAGATCATTTGTATTATAAATTATTAATGCTTATTCTACTTTATGAAATTAATTGGATAAAAGACAAATCCATCATTGCATTATTCCCCGTTATATCCACAAGTGTTATAAATCATGTTATTGTTAAGTGTTCAATCTTCAAGATCTAAACCTTTCTACAACAATACTCTATTTGGTATATTTCAGAATATAATTCAATGAATGGATTAAAAGATGATTGAAATAAACTTGTGAAAATGAAACACTCTTTTATGAAATCAAAATCTAACTCAATCACTCTTAGTGATGATCGGGTACCTGGGAATCGATTATGCTATTGGGATCTTTCTATCACCAAGTTATCTCTTTGCATGATTTTAGACTTTCCTTCTTTCCATAAATTATCATTCCATTGTTGGTGACTTAGGATAAAAACTAAATGATGTTGCGGGAAAAGAAACACACCACAACTACATCAAATCAAAACTAACTCATCCACTCTTGGCAATGACCATGTACTCGGGCACCGATCACGCTAATAGGATCCTATCGTCACCAAGTTATCTCTTTGCACGATTTCATACTTTCATTCTTTCCATAAATCATCATTCCGTTGTTAGTGAGTTAGGATAAAAACTAAACGGCATTGCGGGAAAAGAAACACACCACACTTGCATCAATTGAAAGACTAACTATGAATTCAAATTGCATAAGTAAAAGGCCACCATGTTCTCATGGAGTGAGATTTGTCTTCTAAGAATTCATGGTATCAAACTAAACTATAGCATCATCATAGAATTAAATCAAAACATTCTATTTATAGAACTAGAGAATGACAATCTACGTGAAAGGAAATATCAATAAATTTTATTCGATTCCATCATAAGTTGGATATATGCTCCAAGAGACCTCTTTTTGGAATGGAGAAGACACTCTTATTTATACATAAATTTTCTTAGAAACTAAAATAACAAATAAAAATACATATCCACAAATATTCCATGTTGTTACAACAATTTTCTAAATATTAGCAAGTCAAAGATAACTCCAAGATCTTTGCTATGGTTTTATCCAAAAATTCAAGATTCTTCTCTATTCAAGATATTTGAATGATCATCCAAAATCCTCATCAAATCTTCAATGGTTGAAGAGTAAATTCGAATTTAGAGCTAAGTGATAAAAAATTGCATTATTGCAAGCTCTAAATGTACCTATAATAATCGACAAACTAACCCAACTTTCAAAAAAAAGTGAAAGCATGTTATTTTTCTAGCATTTAATCATAAACTCATTTAAAATACTAAAACAAATGAATTGGAAAATTTTGAGCCTAATCCCACATATAAGCATTAAAATGGAATCAAACAGGGTTACAGGTAAGCAACAAAGGATTAAAAATCAAGGGAAAAGGATGTGAAAAGATGGTATTTTGGTGACTCGACAAATATTACAAAATAGATTTTCCAGGTTGGCCTACAAGTGGAATGATTCACATAAATTCATAAGAGACATATAATTCTAAAGTACACAATATTAATGATAAGCTAGAGCACTACCCTCTTCTTATTTCCCCTCTCCAAACTGGGGGGAGCTTTGTCCCTCTATCTCCATTGGGTCTCTTAGCTAATGGACCATCTCTTCCTCCTTAGTCTTAGCCTGGATTGAATTCTCAATTTCCCTTTTATTAGAGGCCATTAATAAGGAATCATTATGAAAATTGAGTGATATGTTATTGATCATGTTGCATTATACTTTGAGGGAATCAATCCTTTGATTTTGATGCACTAAAATGCTCATAATGTTGGCAGTTTGGTTAATTCATGCAATGCTTGTTCTATGTGACTTTTGAGGACAATGATAGAAGAGTGCTTATGTTTTCTTCAATGAGGCATTCATGGCATATCATGATGTTTTGAAACTCCTGCACAACTCTATTGTCCATATTGAAAAACCTGCACAATAGATATGAGAAGGAAGGAAAAAAGGAAAACAAGATTTTTTTTTCAAATCAACAAAGAGGACATTAATAAAAATGTTGAGCTTCCAAAATTCTGAATTTCAAATGTCAATCAGGTATCAACTATGCCTGTAATACAAAGTCCCTTCCTAAGAGGCTAAGGACAAAGATAAAATTACAATACTGCACCCAAATTCAAAGCACAAAGTTTTAGCAAAAGGATGCTCCCTTACACCCTTAACACTCCAGTTCTTGACCACTTTCACTCTAACACTATGTCTTCCCAAATAACCAGAGTTAGGTTCTAAGAAAGTATGCAAAGAACCAGGATAAAACCAAACCCAAGTTCTTAATGCAACACTTATGGAGGAAAACATAAATTTCCCTAAAGGACAAACTCCCACCTCCACCATTGACTGCATGCAATATTCCCCAAATCGAATAGCCAAACTAACACTTAGATTCCAACAATCATACACTTGTTCCTATCTGAATTCTTTCAAGATTACCAAAGGAAAAGAAAAAGCATGAAAATCCATAACCAGAATGAGTCGAGAAACCATAATAGGGGGGATTAGAGACCCTGATGCCTTTCTCTCTACGAGGGACACTAAAGGAATAAAAATAATCTAGAGAATAATAGGGCCAATAAACCATCCAAGACAAACCAAAATAATTACCATATGATTTGTAAACTACCATGGATGTTCCACTGGAATAGTTCATCACAACAAATCTTGTATTATATTGAAATCTTTTATTATGTAGGTTTATTTCCTTAGATCTCAAATTTGTTAGCAATAGCTTATTGCTCAAATTTATGAAAATAATTGAAATATGAAAAATAAAGAACAAAAATATGAACACACCATCTACACAATTGAAGACAAGATTTATTATAGGAAACCCAAAATGGGAGAAAACTGAGCTCGAAGGTGAGTCCTATGCTCTTCTCTCTTTTCTTTAGTTATTAAAATGAAAATATGAAGAAAGAGGGACTCACTATGGAGTTTCCTTTGACATTGTTCCATGAATGGATGTTATAGAATACTCTTCCTCCTTTTTTATTCTCTCAAATCCCACTCCTATATTCTCTACTCAACTATGTAACAAGTACGATACTAAATAGTGGAACCATTTCTCCTCCTAGTAGCACAATATTTAGCATAGTGCGATAGTCATCTAGGGTTAGGATTTTTGCATGTCTCAACCCTCAAATTAGAGTTAGGTTTTGGACCTTCTAGAATCTTATTGAAGGCCCACATGTGGCTAGCCCCACATGTGTGAGTAATGGGGTTGATGTGGAATTCACTAAATACCATGGAGGTCAATAAGGTAGGTCAACTTGTGGAAGGCATAATTTTGCATACGAGCTCTTATTGAGGTTATTTTCACACTTTTGGAAAGGTTTATATGTTTAAAATAGAATCAAGGGAATGGGAGCTATCTCATTATGTTTTGACCCCAAAATGTTTCTTTTGATATCTCAAAATGGCTCTGGAGGGTTCTAGACCCCAAATTTGCAAACTAGGACCTACCACTAAAATGGGTCATACAAGTCAATTCCTCCAATATTTCCACCTAGAAAGTACCAAGATACATGAAAAAATATATAATGATCCAATCCAGATCATACCTCCCCATTTAGGGATGATTTTCTCCCAAAAATATTTTACTGAATGAGGTGAAGAATTTTTTTCTCTACCTTCTCCCTGGAGTACCATTTTTCCTTTCTTGGAAGTTTTCCTTTCAACCAGATCTATTAAAGGTCATGTTGTCATTGTCTAGTAGTTCTTGACTTCTTTTGAAAAACTGTATCTTTCACCAAATGTTTTTGAGTTTATAGTGCTAACTCCTCTATGGTAGGTAGGACCTGCTCCCTAGTTTCTTGATCCAACATGGAAGGTTCATAGAGTTTAAGATTCTCCACATCCACTATTAAGTAAATGTGCATGTATTGGGGTACACTGAGTCTATAGGAATTATCACCCACCTTATCCAATACATCAAAAGGACCACACTACAAAGTTTTGATCTTCTTACAAGGACCCTGTAGTATTTCCTTGTCAGCTGTAACCAAACTCTATCTCCCACCTTGAATGTTTTCTCTATTCCATGTTAATCATGTTGGACCTTGTACCTTTCTTATGACTTCTTCAGCTTCTATTGTACTTGCAAATGGATTTCCCTTTTTTTTCAACAAATATCTCCACTTTCAACACTTCTCCTATGATATCTTCCTCACTCCTTTTTTTCCATGGACAACATCCAAGGGAGAATGTGGAAAATACCCAAACCAAGTTTCAAAATGGGACTTACCAGTAGAAGTATGGACTGATTTCTTATAAGAGCATTGAATGTAGATCGGGTTTTCATCTTAGGTATTTGGATGATTCTTATTGTATCCCCTAAAAAATTGAACCAGAGTCTTGTTGAATACTCTATTTGGCCATCTATTTGTGTATGGAATGTTGTAGATATCGTCAAATTCATTTCCATCTTCTCCAAAGTGTAGTCCAAAATGCAGTGAAAAATATGGTATCTATGTATAAGATGATGCTCCTTGGTGTCCCAAAGTGCACATGGACCCATCCAATGAATATGTTTGTTGATTATTGTCCTTTGATGGTCTTTTAAAAAAACACAAGAATGCACACCTTGTTGAACCTATCGACTACCACAAACAAATAATCATGTCCCTTCCTGGTTGTTAGAAAACAACCTACAAATTCCATGGAAATGTTTTCCCAAGGTCTAGTGGGTATAGGTAAGGGATGGTATAATCCTTAATTTCTATTAATGGGCTTGTTTGTACAACAAAGTATTCATCCTTCAATATACCGAGGTACATATTCTTTCATTCTAGGTCAATACACATACCTTTGTAAGCTTACAATTGTCTTTCCAACACCAAAATTTCTTGAAACTTTAGAGGTTTGATCCTCTCTAATAAATTGCAATATTTCACCTTTAGGGACATAGAGCTTATCTAGATTGTACAAAAATCCATTTTGGAGATGATAATCAGCCTTATCGTCACCTTCTGCTACATGAATTTGGCCTTGTAGCTACTAAAATGCGTCTTTAAAGTCCTCATCTTCTATGTATGCCTCTTTGTATTTATCATGGGTAAAAGGATCCATGTGTATAAGAGTTCTCAAGGATGTAATCTTGGATTTGGGTAACCTTGAAAGGATCTTTTCCAATTTATTAGTGTTTCTCTTCTTATATTTGATGATTCAAAGAAATTGTTAAACCCCATCCACTTGTAGTTTTTTTGTTTGTTGAAGATTACTCTGAGCCTGTAAATACTACAGTGGTTGGTGATGAGTGTGAATAATAGTTTTATTTCCCATCAAATAGTTCTTCCACTTCTTAACATATTGAATCATGGCATAGAGCTCCTTATCATACGTAGGGTAGTTTAAGACTCCTCCATGAAACATATTAGAATTATAGCATACCAACTTACCTCCCTTCATAAAAATTTATCCCATAGCACATCCACTTACATATGTCTCGAATTCAAAGGGATTCTGCAAGTTCAAAAATGCAAGGACTTGTGCTTGAATGATATTTCATTTCAACTCATCGAAATATTTATGTTGATTCTTTCCCCACCTAAAAATATTACCACTGGTTGTTATGGCATAGAGTGGCACAACTACCACTGAAAAGGATGATATGAACTTCCATAGGTATTGTGATGCCCCAACAAAGCTCCTAAATTTAGTGACATTCATAGGAACTGACCACTTGATGATGGCCTCCATCTTAGTGGGATCTATCTTGAGTTCCCCTCCACTGATCACATACCCTAAATACACTAATGATTGCTAAGAAAACTCACATTTCTTGAGGTTAGCTAGTAGTCGATGCTTTTTCAGAGTCTCTAACACCTACATGGTATGTGATATGTCCTCCTCCTAGGTAGAGCTATAAACCAATATTTTATTCAAATACACTATTACAAATGAATCTAAATAAGGGTAGAATACATCATTTATTAATCACATAAATGTACCTAGTGCATTACAGAAAACAAAATGCATGGCCAACCATTCATACAAGTGTTTCCTTGTCTTGAAGGTGGTATTCCAGGTGTCTTCTTCGTTAATGTGTATCAAGTGGTATCTCAATTTGAGATTCAACATGGTGAAGTACTTCGCACGCTACAATTGGTCTTACCAATCATCGATCCTAGACAAAGGATCGATGATACACATTCATCAATTCCCATACTTATTGGGTACTATCATGATAGGTGACACACAAGGTGAAGTACTTTATCAAATTGATCCCTACTCTAGCAGTTGTTATAACTATTTCTTCACTTTATCTGCTTCTAGAATAGATTGTCTATACAACCCAATATTTTGTAATGGGGAGTTAGAAAAAAACTGTATCTCATGATCCACTTCCCTCTTATGTGGTAGACCTTTAGACTCCTAGAACAATCCTTTGTATACCTATAATAAGTCCTCCAACTATTGATTCTACTATTTGGTAAATCCCTCTAGGGATGCCTTTATTCTTACCAGTTCATACCCTCACTGATTCTCTCTTAGGAAAAGCAATACATACTTCTTACTAGAACTGATCAACTAGCTTGGTTAGAACTTACTATAGAGATATTTGATTTACTTTTGTGTGCATTGATGATGTAATGCTTCTCATCATTCATTAGGAAGTACTAGTTTTCTCTCTACATGATGATCACATCCCTCATATGCACGTAGGGGCTTCCAAACACTACACTACACACATCAATGGGTACTACATATAATTCCACTTCATTAATAAAATATACACTTATAGTAAACTTGATCTTACACTATTTAGTGACTTTGATATCTCAATCCTTATTCACCCATCCTAATGGATATGGGCTTGGATGATCATAAACCTCCAATTCAAGCTTGTTGACCAGATTGTCTTCTATGAGGTTGGTATGTGAACTAGAATCGAATAGAGCATCTAACTTGTTCCTTGTGACTTGGATATTAATATGGAAGATATTTCTCATCTCCTTCTCTTCCTTGTGATGAAGAATACTTAGATTCACCTCCTTTTGAATTGAAGTGCAAACAATCTTCTCATACACATTCGATATGCTCTCTACTTGGTTACCTAAATCCAATCCTAAAAAGTTCTTCTTCTTGGTATCCCTTATGGCCCTATGGATTTAGCTCTAGATGTAGCTTTCAACACTTATCTTTTGTATGACCATCTATATTGCAATGGTTGTAGTGGTTGTTTGGATCCTTGCACTGATGTGTACTAGTTGTCATCTTCTTGTCTTTTCCTTTCCACTTCTTCTTCCCTTACATGGAAGCATATTAGTGGTATTTTTGTTTAGAACCATTTTTTTCCTTTTCTTATTGCCTATGTTCTCAAGGTATCGTGCTTTCACACGTGCCTCAACAATGATCCTTGGTTTGAAGAACATCACATTCTTTGACAAATGACTATGTAGACCCCTAGATACTTTAGGAGTACATATAGGTTCTTGGGAGAGATACCCAACATGATCACCATGTTCCTAAATTTGGTGGTGTACTCTTTCACACTATGCCCTTGACTCTACCTAAAGTGATGCTAATAAATCCATTAGTCCTCTACATACCTGATAGGGTAGAATTGGGACTTGATGAGGGTTTCAAAATCCTACCACTTAGTTACTAGTGGATCACCCTCTAGCTTAAGCGTCTTTGTGTGTCTTTTCCACCAGGTTAGTGCATGTCCCTCTAGTTTCAGTTGATAAAATTAAATTTCTACCATTCATCTATATTATGGACATTGAAATACACTTTTAATTGTTGCAACCAATGATTCAAATTAAAAACATCGATATCGCCTTGATAGGGCTTGATGTCCACTTTTTCTTCCACTTTAAACAAAGGTTGTGAAGGAGTGATTGTAACATCCCCAATATAGTCCCTAGTTTAATTAATGCTTAATGTAGATATAATATGTGGTCACAACCAAAGCGATGTAATATGTGAATTGTATTTATATGTTTTAATAATAAAATGTGATGACAACTACTAAGGGGACATGGAAAAAGATGGAGGATGAATTGATCCGCAAGAGAGGCAAGGGCCTAAGAGAATGTGTAAGAGGGGTCCAAGGGGGAATTACGATGTATATTAATTCAACCCATTTTCCTAAGTTTGGTATTGGTATATAAACCTTCTAATTTATGATTGAGTGTTCCCAAAGTCAATCATTGAATACATGTAAGAGTGTGGGTGTGAGAAGAAACATCACATAGTTATTGGGCACATGGGGGGATGAGTAAAATCATCTTAGGGAAGTGTGTGATTCAAGAAAGGAAATCCAAAGGGAGGAAATTTGTATGGGGCTCGGACATCAATTTTTACACAATCAATTTTTTGGCATGAACAAAAAGTAGAGAGAAAGAAAGAGAGTTTGGAGCTGGAATATCCATGGAGGGAAAATTCTAGAGCATGTTGGACTGTTCTTGGAGCATATTTGGAGTTTAAGACTGAAGATCCATATTGTCAATCTTGAAGAGGGAACTCCTCTGTGATTTGCATTGAAACAACAATTATTTTCTAGAGATGTTGGTAGTTCTTCCTGGCAGTGAGTGTTTGACAACTGAGGGGGGGGGGGGTGAATCAGTTGTAACCTTGCTTAAATAATAATACTTATTTTAAACTCTTTCCGGATTACTCAATGACAATCAAAATAATGCAGGGAAGTAAGAAATAGACCATTCAGAATCATTCACACATATGAGATACACAGAGACAGATATTTCCTGAGGAAACCCATAAATGGTAAAAACTTCTTCTTCTTTATATGATAAGTAATCTGTACATTCTTTACATTATCATACATATGATTACCAACTCATAATGAAGCTACAACCTCTATTTTGAAAGATTCTACTTGCAGAGAGCACCAACTCTTTGGATTCTCTAGCACCAACTAGAAGGAAGCACCAACTCCCTGGTTTCTCTAGCACCCACTAGAAGGAAGCACCAACTCCGTAAGTGTTCCAACATCAACTAGATGGAAGCACCAACTTCCAGTCACATAGGCACCAACCTGTATAACAGAGAACAACAATTCTCCCTTGCACCACCCTACCACCTTGGTTTCTCTGGCTGCAACCAGATAGAAGCTACAACTCCCTTTGTTCAAGCACCCACTTGAACCTCTGAGGACAAAAATCCTCCCTAGCACCTCCCTACCACCCTAAAATATAAATATTTTCTCTTATGACTTATTACAGTGATATAAATTTCTTCAATGGCTTACCAGTCTCATCATTGTTCTGTTACACTGCGTTTCTCTGTCTACATCAATGTCTTCTGCACACTCCTTGTGCTTTCTATTTTTTTTCCTTTTATGCTCTCTGCGCCACATCCCTTCATCACACCATTCCACTTCTGTACATTTCTGCTGCTGCTCTCTGCCTCCTTCTTCACACCTCAATCATACCCAACAACAACCTCCATTTCTTATTTGTTCATCATTCTTATAGTCTTTGTGCACCTTGTGCATGCAATATGCTTCTTTCTCTTTCATCCTCTACACCCCCCAATATCCTCCACATCGGGGTGTTTTCTCCACTTTACTCCTCCACAACTGTCCCATCTCCTGTGTGCCACATTGTCTCTCTATGTTCTACATATCCTACCCATTGTGAGTGCTCTGCATGATAATCATGGTAACTCTTCATCTTCTCTGGTGGCTTCACCCATGCATCCATCATCACTAGGTGTTATATAGAGATTCCTTAGCTTCTCTAGCAGTTGAGACTCTTTTTCTTCTCTCTCATAGATGAGCTCATCCTCTGGAAAAAACCATCATTGGTTTCTAGCAGTTACACTATGAAGTGCAACAGTAGCCCTTTGATCTTATTCAAATTCATCTGCACTATTGAATTGAATTCATTGAATCTTGCGTTCATTTCGCCATTTCGCAATTTAGCATTTTAGGATCCCCATGAAAAATATTTCGTTACTCTCCATGTCCCAATCCCTGAAACATCGAAATAGAGCTTGTCTACACTAGCTCCTTCCTCCATCTTCCACCTATGTGACAAATGGTTGTGAGCACAAGCTGAGCCGAAATGTGTTTCGCATTTCGGCATTTTCGCAATCCTGTTGTGTGGCATCTTGACTCTCCAAGTCGCGATCTCTGAAACTCCGAAAAAGGAGCTTGCCACTTCAAGATTTTCTCTACAGCTCTTCAACCATGTGACTACAAGAGGTGACCGAGCGCTTATGCATATAGTGCTTTCACGATTTCTCTTTTTGGCACTTTGGCATTCCTGTGGTGATGAGTTATTGATGCTCCATGTCCCAGTATCTGAAGCTCTGAAATGGAGCTTGGTTTCACTAGCTCTGATCATTTTGGCATTTGGCATTTCGGGCTTTCACAATTTCGCATGTCGCGAATTCCTATTGTGAGTTCGATAGGTTAGGGAACCTCATTCCTTTGAATTTACAATCAGCAAAATGACGATCTGTCGTCACGTGTCCTATGGACCCAATGGTCCATATCTTGTCATGAATTCGACACTTCATGGGCCTTCCTTGTGCCTGATTCAAGATTTCGACATTTCGCATTTCGCCGCTTCAGGACTCTTGTGATGAAGAGTCTCATCACTTGACTCTTCCAACTCCCAGTATCCAAAGCTCCAAAATGGATTTGGATCAACGGTCCACACTCTATATGATTCAATGGTTCAGATATCTTCATGATTTCGCACATTGCGATTTCGACATTCTTGACGTGACAGTTCTTGACAACTCCACCTATCGGTCTATGAAACTCCGAAATGGAGTCAACTCAACTTTTCATCTTTTCGCACTTCGCAACATCGAGATTCCTGTCGTGAGAGTCCTTGACATCTCCAACTCCCAGTATCCGAACCTCCGGTATGGAGTCTTTGACATTTCGCGACTTTGGGTTTCACGACTTCGGGACTCCTATAGTAAGAGTTCTTGACATCCCCAACTCTCAGTATCCGAAACTGTCTCCTGCTTTTGGGATTTCGGTGTTTCTCATTTCACGATTCTGGGACTCCTGTGGTGAAGTGTTTTGACACTTCAACTCCCGGTATCTGAAATCTCGGTAGCCGAAACTCCAAAATGGAGCCGGATCAATGCTTCGATCTTGCCTTTCGATCGCTACTGTTCTTCCTTACCTACCTATCTGTTGATCTTCCTTGTCTGCTTGTTTGTCATTGTTGTTGTTGGTCTTGCCATCAATGACAAGCACGCTCTTCTTCTAAACATGCCAACAATCTCCCCCTTTGGCATTGATGGAAACCCTGAACGGCTGCGCTCATCTGTTTGGACCTCCAACTGTAGCATCTAGTCCGGACCACTCCTTTTCTCCCCCTTTGACATCAATGTCAAAGAAAACATGCTCCCCCTGAGCTATTGTAGTATGTTTAGGAGATATCATATGTTCAACCAACACAAACTCCCCCTAATAGGATGGAATTTCTTAGATTTGAGATGGGATGATACCCAGCTTCTGTCAGAGATATTCAAATGGAGTCTTGGCTAGGGGTTTAGTAAAGATGTCTGAAATTTATTCTGTGGTCGGAATGTACTGGACCTGAACAATCTGATTGGTGACTTGCTCTCTCAGAAAATGGTATTCTATGGGAATATGCTTGGTCTTGGAGTGGAATACAAGATTCTTGGACACACTGATGGCACTAGTGTTATCACAATGGATTGGGATTGGTGCAGCATATTTTACCTCCAAGTCTGCAAGTGTATGAATCATCCATAATATCTGTGTGCAATAGGTAGCAACAACAATTTACTCTGCCTATGTAGTTGATAAAGAAATGGAACCTTACTTTTTACTAATCCATGCTACTAATGAGTCACCCAGAAAGAATGCTCCTCCACTAGTGTTTTTTCTCTCATCAACACAGTTTGCCCAATCTTCATCTGAATAAGAAGTTAACTAACAATTCTAATTTTTGGGATACCATAGACCATAGTTCATTGTTTCTTTCAAATACCTGAATATCCTTTTGACAGTTAGCAAATGAATCTGTTTAGGTGCAGACAGATATCTTCCTATCATTCCAACAACATGCATTATGTATGGGCAATATGTTGTGATGTAAAGAAGGCTATCGATCATTGATCTATATGAACTTTGACCAACATCAGGTGAGTCATCATCCTTACTTAATTTGCATCCAATAACCATATGTGTGCCCACAGGTTTATATTCTTCCATTTGAAATCTTTTCAACATTTATCTTAGATATTTTTCTTGAGAAATGAACATCCCTTCAGACCTCTGAGTAATTTGTAGACCAAGAAAAAATGATAGTTCACTTATCATAGACATTTCAAACTCAGACTCCATGGCAAAATTAAACCATTGTACCAACGAATCCTTATTACATCCGAAGATGATGTCATCTACATAGACCAATATGATGAGCATATCATTATCCTCTGTTTTGATATACAAATTGTTATCAATTGTTCCTCTCTTGAACCCTTTGTCTTTGAGATATGTATCCAGTCTATGATACCAGGCTCGAGGGGCTTGTTTTAACCCATATAAATATTTCTTCATCTTGCATACTAAGTTAGGATTATCAGACAGTTTGAAACCCTCTGGTTGTTCCATATAGACTTCTTCACTTAAATATCCATTTAAAAAATATGACTTGACATCCATTTGATAGACTTTAAACCTGTTATGACAAGCATAGGCAAGAAACATTCTGATAGCTTCTAATCTTGCTATGGGTGCAAATGTTTCATCAAAATTCAGTCCTTCTATTTGAGCATACCCTTTAAAGACCAATCTTTCTTTGTTCCTAACAACTTGTCCCTGCTCATTCAATTTATTCTTAAAGATCCATTTGTAGCCAATGACATTTTTACCTTCATGTCTATGAACCATCTCCCACGTATTGTTTTTCTCAATCTGATCAAGTTCATCATTCATTAATTTAACCCAATGTTCATCTTTGCTAGCTTCATTAAAATTCTTGGGTTCCAGCATGGATATGAAAGTTATATGTGATTGTTCGGTGTTTTCTATTAGCTTTCTCCTGGTTTGTACACCTTTGTCTTTTTCACCAATTATCTGACTTGCAGGATGATTCTTTTGAGTGATTCTAGAAGAGGAATTTGAAGTTGTCTACTGATTTGAGTCTTTCTGAGTATTTGTGTCTTCATCTGATTCAAAGTCTTCATTTTTTTATTCTTGGACATGTTCATCTTCAGCTTTAGTTGTGTCTTATGTAGAAGACTCATTACTGTACACCTCTCTTGCTGGGATTCCCTCGTCAACTTTTACGTCAATACAATCAACCATTTTATGCAGCCTCTTATTTTAGCATCTGTATCCTTTGTTGTTTGTAGCATACCCTAAGAAGATACCTTCATCATCCCTATCATCATATTTGCCAAGGTTCTCATCATTATTCTTTATGTAACATTTACTCCCAAAGACTTTGAAGTGTTTAATTGAAGCAGGTCTCCCATACCATAGTTCATAAGGTGTCTTGTCACTTTGTGGTTTGAGGTGGGATTTGTTAAGAACATGGAATGCTATGTGCATGGCTTCTACCCAATAGGTTTGACCAATGTTCTTCTCATTCATCATTGACCTGACCATTTCCTACATTGTTCTGTTTTTCCTCTCAAGTACTCCATTTTGTTGTGGAGTTCTTGGGATGGTGTATTATCTCTTGATCCCATGCTTATCACAGAATTCCTTAAAGTCACTTGACATAAACTCTCCTCCTCGGTCTGATCTTACTGCCTTTAACCTCTTTCTTGTTTGAGTCTCAGTTAAATCCTTAAATATTTCAAACTTCTCAAAAGCTTCAGCTTTTTCCTTGAGAAAGGCAACCCAAGTAAGTCTGGAGTAATCATCAATAATCAACATGAAGTAGTTTTCTTTCCATGTGCCTTCCTGTCTTAATGGTCCACATAAATCCGCATGAACTATTTGGAGTGGTTTCTCTGTTGAAGTAAAGCTCTTGGACTTAAACTATGTTTTGGCTAGCTTTCCTACTTGGCAGGGTTTACACATTGAATCTTGGGGCTTTGATATTCTCGGAAGATCTTTTACTGCCTCGAGATTTTTGAGTTTGATTAAGTGGTCAAAATTTAGATGTCCAAGTCTCCTATGGCATAACTAGCTTTCATCATGTTTTCTTAGATGACACTCTTCTCTATTTTCTTTCAACACATATACATTATTTTCTATCCATATGCCTTTGGCCACCACTTGTCCTGAGTTTACAAACTTTATCTTGCAGTCCTTGGACGTGAACACTACTTCATATCCTCTGTCACACATTTGAATTACACTGAGTAGATTATGTTTCAGCCCATATAGAAGTAGAACATCTTGGGCTTTTCCTTTTCCATTACTTAAACTCACCATCCCTTTACCCTTTATTTTACCTGGAGCATAATTTCCAAAGGTTACATTTCCTGATTTGCTTTCACTTAGAGATAGAAAATTACCTTTGTCTCATGTCATATGTTTGGAGCATCCATTGTATATATACCAAGGGTTCATTTTTCTTTGAGCTGACAACACTAATCCACACTTGTCACTTTCTTTTTTCTTCCACACCTTGACATTTTCAGCAGGGGAATTCAAATCTGGTTCATAGTTCCTTAATCGACAGTCAACAGATTTATGTCCATAGTTACTACAGATGTAGCATTCAATCTCATTGTTCAATACGTCAAAATTATTTTTGCAACGTTGTCTACTTATTGACTGTTGATTATTTCTTGACCTCCTTAGTTGCATGTCTCTAAACTTAATTTGGCAATTTGCAATCTGTGAAGGTTTGTTACTTGGTTGCATCATTCTTTTTTGTGGCAAGTATTTATTTCTTTGAAACCTTAATTGCTCATGTCTAAGTCTTAAGGAACAATTTACAGCTTTGTGACCAAAGTTAGAACAGTAGAAACAGTAGCCATATAAAAATTCTTTGTACCTGGAAAATGGTTGTCTTCTTTGAGCATATCGATTTCTTCCATGCTGATGACGTCTTTCAACAGGGAGCACACTATTTATTTGTTCTAAAGATTCAGTCCTGGAACCTTTTCCTTTACTCATCCTGGGCGACTGGTTGTCTTCCTTTGTTTCTGCAGGTTTGTTGTTGTCATTGGTTGTAGATTTGAAAAACTTGATGGGTTCTTTGTTTCTTGGCTTACCACTACTTGATCCCTCTTCATAACCCAAACCAGTTTTCAGCTTTGGATTCCTTTGTTGATTTAGAATGGTGGCTAATCCTTCTGAGGCTTTGATACTTGACAGATTCTGATTATACAAGGATTGAAACTTCTCCATCTCTTTCCTAGTTTTCACTACTTCTTGTTCTAAGGCTTCCATCTTGCCTTCTTTTCTAATAACTGTTGTTTCAGAATGTCTTTGATTTTCTTTGCCTCTTCTAATTCCAATTTTAGTAGGACAAGGTCTTCATCAGGTTCTTTACTGTCTTTCTTGAACTGTATCAGCAATTGTCTTTTCTTTCTGTTCTTAATTCTTAGTCTGACAATCTCTTCCAGTGCACTGATCAGTTCTCCTTCCATGTCAACCACAACTTCTTCTTCATTAGCATCACTTCCTGTGCTTTTATTATCATAATTCTCTTTGGCCATAAGTATGAAGTCATTTAGTGTATCTTCAATAGAGGAGTCATTGTCTTCATCATCTGAAGGGTCATCATCATTGTTTATGCAAAGAATTTTCTTCTTAAAGTTATCTTCTTTAAAGAACTTTTTTTGTTTCTGCTTCTCCTCATCATCACATGTTTGATCCTTTCTTTTGTGGGGACATTTATTTGCAAAATGACCTATCCTACCATAGTTGAAACATTTGAAAGGCAGTTTACCTTTGTATTTTCCTGATCCCTTCTTCAGTCTCTTCACAAATTTTGCTTCAATTTCATCAGGCTCAGAATCCTCATTCTTGTCTACCTTAGATGATGCTTCTCTGGAGGTGGTTTTATCTTTAACTATTCTCATTTCATATGCAGTCAATGTTCCTAGAAGTTGATCAAATTCCAATGTTTTTAGATCATGAAGTTCTTCTATAGCAGAGACCTTCGAATTGAACCTATCTGGGAGAGATCTCAAGATTTTATGAACTAAAGAAGGTTCCTCAATTTTTTCACCAAGTGCTTTCATTGCATTTACCATTTCTTCTACTCTCAGAAAGTATTTTCCAATTGTTTCATATTCTTTCATCTTTAGTTGTTCAAACTGTATTTTGTAGGTTTGAAGCTTAGCATCCTTTACCTTCTCATTACCTTCATAACTACTAATGCGTTTGTCCCACATTTCTTTGGCAGTTCCTAGGTGCATAACTTTTACGAATTCTTCTTCTGCAAGCCCACTCAAGATAGCATTCATAGCCTTAGCGTTGAAGCTAAATTATAGCTTGTCATCCTGATTAGCTAGTACAACTAACTTTACATAACCAATATCTACCACATCCCAGACATCTGCACCTAAAGACATTATGTCGGTTCTCATTCTAACTTTCCAGAAGGCAAAGTTTGTTCCATTGAACAGAGGGGCATTATTGGTTGAATTTCCTTCATGGCTTGACATGTTTAAGCTCTAGGATCTACCCTTAGATAAAATGGGTCGGCTCTGATACCAATTGTTGGAAAACTGATAGGGGGGGGGTGAATCAATTATAACCTTGCTTAAACAATAATACTTATTTTAAACTCTTTCCAGATCACTCAATGACAATCACAATAATGCAGCGAAGTAAGAAATAGACCATTCGGCATCATTCACACATATGAGATACACAGAGATAGATATTTCCTGAGGAAACCCATAAAGGGTAAAAACCTCTTCTTCTTTATATGATAAGTAATCTGTACATTCTTTACATTATCATACATATGAGTACCAACTCATAATGAGGCTACAACCTTTGTTTTGCAAGTTGCTACTTGTAGAGAGCACCAACTCTCTGGATTCTCTAGCACCAACTAGAAGGAAGCACCAACTCCCTAGTTTCTCTAGCACCCACTAGAAGGAAGAACCAACTCCCTAAGTGTTCCAACACCAATTGGATGGAAGAACCAACTTCCAGTTACACAGGCACCAACCTGTATAACAGAGAACAACAGTTCTTCCTTGCACCACCTTGCCACCCTGGTTTCTCTGGCTGCAACCAGATGGAAGCTACAACTCCCTTTGTTCAAGCACCCACTTGAACCTCTAAGGACAATAGTCCTCCCTAGCACCTCCCTAGCACCCTGAAATATAAATCTTTTCTCTTATGACTTATTACAGTGATATAAATTTCTTCAATGGCTTACGGGTCTCATCACTATTTTGCTACATTGGGCTGCTCTGTCTGCATCAGTGTCTTCTGCACACTCCTTGCGCTTTCTTTTATTTTGTCTTTTATGCTCTCTATTCCACATCCCTTCATCGCACCATTCCCCTTCTGTACATTTCTGCTACTGCGCTCTCCCTCCTTCTTCACACCTCAATCACACCCAACAACAACCTCCATTTATTCTTTGTTCATCATTCTTATAGTCTATGTGCACCTTGTGCATGCAGTCTGCTTCTTTCTCTTGCATCCTCTACACCCCTAAATCCCCTCCACATCGAGGTGTTTTCTCCACTTTACTCCTCCACAACTATCCCTTCTCCTGTGTGCCATGTTGTCTCTCTCTGTTTTACATCTCCTGCCCATTATGAGTGCTCAACCTGATCATCATGGTAACTCTTCAGCTTCTCTGGCAGTTTCACCCCGACATCCATCATCACTGGGTGTTATGTCGAGATTCCTTAGCTTCTCTGGAAATTGAGACTCTTTGTCTTCTCTGTCATAGACGAGCTTATCCTCTGGCAGAAACCATCATTTGTTTCTAGAAGTTACACTGTGAAATGTAACAGTAGCCCTCTGATCTTATTTAAACTCATCTACATCGTTGAATTGACTTAATTGAATCTTGCGTTCATTTCTCCATTTCGCACTTTGGAATTTCGAGATCCCCGTGGTAAATATTTCGTTACTCTCCATGTCCCAATTCCCGAAACTCTGAAATGGAGCTTGTCTGCACTAGCTCCTTCCTCCATCTTCCACCAATCTGACCAATGGTTGTGACCATAGGCTGAGCCAAAACGTGTTTCTCATTTCGACATTTCGGTAATCTTGTTGTGTGGCATCTCAACTCTCCAAGTCGCGATCTATGAAACTCCGAAAAAGGAGCTTGCTGCTTCAAGATTTTCTCTACAGCTCTTCGACCATGTGACTACGAGAGGTGATCGAGCACTTATCCATATAGTTCTTTCACGATTTTTCTTTTTGGCACTTCGGCATTCCCGTGGTGATGAGTTCTTGATGCTCCATGTCCCGATATTTGAAGCTCCAAAAGGGATCTTGGTTGCACTAGCTCGGATCATTTTGGCATTTCGCATTTCGGTCTTTCGTGATTTCGCATGTCGCGAATTCTTGTTGTGCATTTGAGAGGTTAGGGAACCCCGTTCCTTTGAATTTGTAGTCAGAAAAATGACGATCTGGCGTCACGTGTCCTATGGACACAACGGTCTAGATCTTGTCATGAATTCGACACTTCACGGGCCTTCCTTGTGCTTGATTCAGGATTTCAACATTTCGCATTTCGCTGCTTCGGGACTCTTGTGATGAAGAGTCTCGTCACTTGACTCTTCCAACTCCCGATATCCAAAGATGTGAAATGGAGTTGGATCAACGATCCACACTCTAGATGAATCAACGGTCCATATCTCTTCGTGATTTCTCACATCGCAATTTCGACATTCTTGACGTGAGAGTTCTTGATAACTCCACCTCCCAGTCTGCAAAACTCTGAAATGGAGTCAGCTCAACTTTTCATCTTTTCTCACTTCGCAACTTCGGGATTCCTATCATGAGAGTCCTTGACATATCCAACTCCTGGTATCCGAACCTCCTGTATGGAGTCTTTGACATTTCACAATTTCTCATTTCGCGACTTCAGGTTTCACGACTTCGGGACTCCTTTAGTAAGATTTCTTGACATCCCCAACTCCCAGTATCTAAAACTGTCTCCTTTCTGGATTTCGATGTTTCGCATTTCACAATTCCGGGACTCCTGTGGTGAAGTGTTTTGACACTTCAATTCCCGGTATCCGAAATCCCGGTAGCCGAAACTCTGAAATGGAGTTAGATCAACACTTCGATCTTTCCTTCCGATCGTTGTTGTTCTTCCTTGCCTGCCTATTTTCTGATCTTCCTTGTCTGCATGTTTGTCATCATTGTTGTTGTTCTTTCCATCAATGACAAGCACGCTCTTCTTGTAAACATGCCAACAGTGAGTTCCCTTGAGTTTCTCAGAATAGAGATTCTTGATTACCTATGCCAGTGAGACCCTAATAAACTACTAGGATGCTTGAGGGACTGAGATCAATTAAGGGGCACATTCCTTGGGTTAGGTAGGTCAAGAGGAAGAGAGATGGTGGAAAATTGAGATAGCTATAGGAGAATATCCATGGGTTGTGGGATTTCTAAGCTATGAGTGGATAGTGAGAGGCCATTGTCTTTGGTGGATTACTAGCCTCAGCTCAAGGGTGACTTGTTATTAATATTTGGAACAACAAGTCTGTGATTGGGTGGAACGTCCATATCAGGTAGTTGGTTGCACAACTGATTATAAAAGATAAGTGTTTTATCTTGCTTTTGTTTGTATTATGATTTTATTTGTTGTACATTAACTCTGAAATTGAGAATGATTTATATGTTGTTGAAATGAGTTGTTAGTTTCATTTCATGTTTGTTTTATATTTTTGTAGCTGCATTTAATTAGTGGTAACATACAATAGCTCAATATAGTTGTAATTCGTAGCTATAAACTATAGTAAATTAGTCAGTTAGAAGAAATTTTCATTTGAATATTCTGCATTGTAATGTTCTTCATCCAGGTTGGGGGATGTTACATTGTGGAATTAGAGTTTTTGGTTCAAACACTAGGATTGTATGGGTCAATAACCAATGAGAATTGGAAAAATCCACTGCTGCATATTTCAGTCTGTGTGAATTTGGGGAAAATGGTGAACAATCATAGAGAAATCCCCAAATTTGTGACCAAGATTCAAGCTTAAAGGACTCATAACTACTTAAGAGGTTCAATGGAGCCAGTCTGCAAAGTTGGAGAGTTAAATTCTACCTAGAAGGTCAAAATTAAAGTTTTAATGGTCGTTGTAGTGTTTTACAGAGTTCATTGAATCGATGGTCGAGATCGTGTTTGATCGCAATATCAACAGTTGAGATTCACTTATATAAATTTAAAAATTCATAAGGTTTTGCATGTTTGAAAGGCTGAGTAGATTAATGACTGATATTCATTTTTGGTGGTTTATAAGTTGGATTACATCGACGATCTGTATTCATTTTGTTCATTGGGAGGGTGGAGCATAATCGACAACTAAGATCATCTTGAGTGAGAGATCAACGACCCAGATTCACCTAGGTTTTTTTCAAAATTTCTAGGTGTTGATGTTCTCCAAGAGAAATTGCCAACGAATGATGGTTGGTTTGACCAAATTAGCAAAGATTTGGTTCAGCCAAAAGAAATATCTAATGACCAATGGTTGATGGTCAAGCGTCGACAGAGTTGGACGAAGTTGGTAGATCAACAATCGAGATCATTTTTCAATTAGATATCAATGGTTCAAATTCATCAGGAGTTTAGTTCAATTTTTTTCTAAATGTTGGAGTTGGCCAAAGGAAATCACTAATGGTCGATGGTCGGGTCGGTTGGGTCGGTTAGGTCGGTTGGGTCAGTTGGATTCGGTGAAGTGTTTTCGATCGTCAATGGTCAGACATCAGTCAACTTGGTGAAGTGTTGAAGTTATCCCAAGAGAAATTGTTGATGGCTAATGGGTCGATGGTCGGGTGTCGGTCGATTTGGCAAGATGTTTGGGTCGTCTAAGAGAAATGACCGATGGACGATAAAGGAAAGAATATGATCACATGTCATGCCACATTAGAATCCACATGTCATGCCATGTCAACCAAGTTGATGCCGCATGATGACGTGTAATCATATACATGTGATTCCATGTCATCATATGCATGTCATGCCGCATCAACACAATTGCCACGTCAAAAAAGAGTTTGTCTATTGTCAATGGTTGGGGGTTCGATGGATTTTGGGAGCAAGTGGTTGTCAAAGACTTCTCTAATGGTCGATGGTCAATGATCGGGTGTCGGAGAGATTTGCGAGCAGTTTTGGTTTCACAAGAGAATTGGCTAATGACCAATGATTAGGTGTCGAGGAGATTCACAGATAAGTTTGGTTTGGTAGTGAGAATCATCAATTGATTGATCACTGATGTAGTGTTGAAGATCAATAGTTGATATTGTTTTAAGTTGTCGATCGATAGTGGAAATTGATTTGCGCACCTAGGGAAGGTTTAATGGATCAACGATTGAGATTTCTCCCATTTTGAGATCAACAAATCAAATTTAAAAGGTTGTTATAACAACAAAACAACCAATTTTATATAAAATTATCTGAAGTTTTCATATTTTTGAAGGTCATTGACTTGTGGGGCGATTTTGAGGCCCTAAACGACGTTTTTAGCCAATCAAAACACACATGAGTAAAGTGTAACCAAGGTACACTCTATCTCTACAGCCCAAATAAAACAACTCAGAGAGATCTATCCAATGAGCTATTATGGGTGCAAAACAGAGCTCATATGAGAAATTTACAGCCAAAATAGTAAGGGTAAAATTTTGGCACTAGATTACCCAGGGGGCATAACTCCTTGCTCAGAAGTTCATTTTGGGATCAGGAGAATTATATGGAAATATAGTGAACTATAGAAGACAACCATGGAGTTAGATTCAGGATATGGGTACTTGAAAATGTGCTCGAAGAAAAAGAATTCATGTGTAGCCATACATGGGTAAATTGGATAAAACAGTCAAAACTTCTCTAGACCATAAATTTCAGATTAGAGATCAAATTTGAGCAAAACAATAACCATTGGAAAGGTATTAAGGAGGAGAATACATATATCCACCCAAAATTTTGAATTGGGCACTAAAACTTCTCATAAAGTGATAAAATAGTTTTTTTGTGGCTGTAAAAGAGTGGAAATTACAACTTGTACAAGTTGTAACTTTTCACTTGGAACTCAGATGGAGGCATGAGTATAGTCATTGGTAATATGTTTCATATAGGAATGCATCAAAGGAATCACATTTTTATTTGATGCATTGTTTCCTTCATAAATTGATGAGAAGAATGACCTATATTATAATTGATGAATTATTTTTGTTATGCATGTTCTAACAATAGTTATTACATGCACATTTCTTGCAGAATTAGAGGTATAGGAAAATAAATTTGGTTTTTATATGAGGACTAGAGTTATGGATGATGCTCAGGGATATTATAGCCATGAGGAAGAGATCAAAGGTCTTCATGTTAGAATGGGTTATGCTAATATAGATTCAAATGGAAGAAGAGGAAGGGAGGAGCCTATAACTATGAGAATCCTGCATAAAGAAGTGAAGAGATATAGAGAAAATACTGAAAGAATTATGAAGGATCATGAGGAGATACTTAAAATATTAAATATGTTGCATAATAAAGTCAACAAGAACTTTGACACCAAGAAATAATCTAGTTCTAGAGAAGTTTTGACATCTAGATCCCATAGCAAAAGGGATGATCATGGAAATGATAGGCAGTCAAGAAGCATGAGAAGGTGCCAGCATTCTCCAAGGAAATTCACTAGAAGGACTCATGCAAGTTCAGGGACAGGGAGCAATCCAAGTGTGTCTCATGTTCAAAGGAAAAGGAGAAGGCTTAAGGAAAACATCTTGCAAGGTGAACTTGGAAAAATCAAGCCACCAAATTTCAATGGTGAGGACAAAAAAGGAGAAGAGGATGAGGCCTAGCTGTTGGAAATGATGTTATGAGGGAAAAACTCTCTATGGCTAGGATAAACCACAACAAACAGATATGGCTACATAAATCAACTCTATCCCAAAAACATGCTATATAAACCAATATGCAAGTGAGATAAGAAAGAGGCCTACCTCATCCATATATTTGATGATGTCCATCGTTGAGCACTTTAACCCAAATCTTTGTACCTACAACTAGTTCTCAACAAACAAGCAAAGAAAGCATATGGTGATAATATAAAAGGTTAGCACATTAGATAGCATAATCCATTAATATACATGACAAATAAGCCCATGGATAATAACTCGTATATTTTCAAGATATCAATTGGACGGGAAAGGAGTATTTCTATTAATAAATGATCAACAAAAGTGAAAATATTACAGACGTCCCTGTTGGCATGGTTCGGAACCGAGAAACTAAGTTCCTTCCAACTAGGTCTCCACCAAAGGCAAGCTCATAGAAGGGAGACAATGAGGTTCTCCATCAATAAGGGAAGATCTTGGGGGTTGAACAATGTGTTCAGACTTAAAGGACAAAGGGATGCAGACTCAATATGAAGTAATAATTTCTTCAAAGTAAAATTGCTCTCAAAGTTGAATTATTTCTCCTCATTTCCATAGCTCGGAATTGGCCCATTTATAGCCTTCAAATGGAACTGAAGGGCCGAGTCAGAATGTTTCCAGTATATGGAATGCCAAGGATCAAATATCTCCTGTCGTGACATGGAAACTCGACATTTAATTTTCATTTTTTGGCACAAATCCCAATGTACACGGGTTGTAGTGGAGCAACCTGCATATACACATGTTGTATAGTAGGCAAGGTGCGTACATGTAGAAAAATTTGTATTTTTATCTTTGGATTTATCAAACGGGGATGATAAGTCTGCATAGGGAAATGGAAAAAGGCCTTTTGTGCAAGATTGCATAGGGTGAGGAAAATCTTGCTATAACAGATGCCCCATAATGTGTGAGGTCAGAGGAGTATCTGCGATGGCCGAAATACATTATAAATAACCCAGAAGTGGAGTGATGGGGAACCAGTTGGATGAGATAGTTGTTCATTACATTCTGCATTGACTTTGCATACATGGCTGCCAATAAAATTACACTGCAGATTCATGTGAAAATATACCAAACAAGTGTCCATGGCCATGAATAGGCAACTATAAATGCAGTTACATGTCAATAGTTGTCATAGTCATGAACAAGGCCCAGCAGAACCAATTGCAAAACCAATCTGAAGATATATATGTACAATGGAGTACAATCTGATCTCCTAGGATCATTGAAGTCATATTGGTATTGGTCCAATGAAAAGGAAGCAACAGCTTAGGGAATCTGCGGCCACATAGTGATTTCTTCAAGTCTTCTACATAATCTGCCAAGGGTGCAAGTCTACATAATGTGAATAAAAGAGTTGAGGTCGAACACAATGAGACATCGTTTGATTACCGGTCATTGAGGTATACCATTAACAAACGTGAGACAACCTACTGATAATGAAAGTAGGTATCAAGGCACCGAGTACATTCTTACAAGTGTGAATAAAGGATTCGGTGTCAAACAGCTGAAGAATTCATCAATTAGGAGACATTGATGTATTCCCAATTGTCAATGACGAGAGAGCCTACCACTGATGACTGCAAGCCTCAAGGTACTCATAAGACTCTAGATCTTGTTTCCACAATAAATGGGTTGAATTCGATGGAAAGAGACCCACTGAAAGGAGAGCATTAAGGCATCTCTCATCAGTCAACACGAGGTATAAAGCAGGAGCTTCATGATTTGGTGGAAATCAGACGAAGAACATGTTCACAAACCAATGACCCGGTGCATCTTTCACGTGTGCCAAGTGCATGCGGTACACGAAAAAGACCCTCTGAATAGAAGCCAATGATGAAAACAACTCACAAAGGTGATGAAACCACCAATAAGGATAATGGCATCCAAGACACTACATGAATCCCAATGTGTGAATATATTTCTTGTCATCAAACACAAGGGAAACCACCCAGTCAACGACCAATAATGAAGTGTTTATTGTTGGGTTCAAGGTTACCTACCAATGATGAAAGTAGGGCCAGGGTGCATGATAGGACTACAATATCATGTGATTTTGAGACAAATTGAGGGTATGGCCGACATGAAAATTCAAGAGTTCTGAGGAGTGGCCGACATGAAAATTCAAGAGTTCTGAGGAGTGGCCGACATGAAAATTCAAGAGTTCTGAGGAGTGGCCGACACAAGTTGATAGACTTCCTTTGAACAAGAGGATGAGACATATGGAAGACTCTGACAACATAGACTTAATGATGAAACCATGAGATGCAGGAGGCATCAAACAAGTTCTCCATAGGGACTGGAAGAGTAACCAGTCGGTAGAGAAGACTCTGTAACGAGCTCAGCTTCCTAAGGCCATGCTAAACCCAAAATTATGGTGATTAATGGACTCAATAACTTTGTGCTTTGTTCAAAGGCGACACGATTGCTTCCAATATAAGATAATACTCCCTTGCCACCCGTATTTTTTTGTTTTTTTTCATAGACAAATGAATGTTATGATACAGAGGAGGAAACGAGTGTTGCAAGTAAGCAAAACTAGTTCCAACAATGGAACATACCTATGCTCAATGCAAGGATATGCATGCGGGAGATGGACACTCGGGGGAATGTTCCCTCCTAGGTACAGGGTGTCAAATTGTGAAGGATATAAACAAAGCTCTGCTTGGTTGAGGATGAAAAAATTGTTGAGGCAAACAGTTTATAACGCAAAGCGAGAACCGACCAAAGGCTCAATACTGCAAGAAAGGGCATGAGATGAAATCACAACTTAACGCCAAAAAATGTCCTTTTTATGTCTTTTAGTCTACTTGGTGTGAAATAGGTATAAACTTGTGCCAAATATACGTCTTTTCAAATCCAATTTACGAGTGTGAAAGAGACAAGTTCACTCGGCAATCTTTTCACTTTTGAAAAGGAGTCGAAAAAGAGCTTAATTAAGACTCATGACCTTTCAAGTCCAATTTAACGAGTGTGAAAGGGACAAATCACTTAGCAATATTTTCGCTTTTTAAAGACGAGTTGGAAAAGAGCTTAAATTAAACTCATTTGGGAGTCCTCGGGGTATGAAGAAACATGTTTATGAGTGAGAAATGAGGCTCAGTATAAAGTCATGTATTAGCTATAAGGGACTCCCAGTCCTAAGGAAAAAATCTCGACATGGGCATCCAATGAAGCAAAGGATCTAACTAGGGCACCCATGTTCGGTAACTCTCTACCACTTGATAAAAACACTACTTATAGTAGATGGAAAGTTCTGTGTTGCAACAAATGGGTTCATACCTAAGGCATGAAAAAGCGACAGTTATAGGATAATGTGAAAATGCATGATGGAATGGATATCTATCCTATATGTTGGGTAGTGAAAATACCTTCCCGTGGTGACGAACGACCAACATAACGTTGAAATTTGCAAGAATCCTTGGTAAAAACTACAAAAACCAACTCAATCCACCCTTGTATTAGTCCATTATGTGAAAAAATTGCTCAAAACTATAGAAAGTGGGTAAACGTAGTTTATAAATAGTAACAAAACCAAAAATTACTATACCATTTTGTTTTTTACCCAAATAGTGCAAATTGGAGCAAAATACCTATGAGATTCAAATGGAGATTGTGGGAGCGTCAAGCAACAAAATTGGAAACTGTTTGGATCAGGTAACTCTTCTTCTCTTCCTCTTCATTTCCAGTGGATCAAATTTTTGAATTAGGTTCCAAATTTTTAGAAATTGAGGGCATAAAATGTGAAAATCGATGCACGCGAGCTGTCTTCTATTGGGTCGCATATACGATGAGATATACACTCCTCTGCAAACTGCAGGGCACTTATAACCATCCCTATATGTGACTGTAAGTAAGGTAGACAACGTACATGCACACAATCAATGTGTTTTAAGTATGTTAACTCAAATTTTGATTTTCCTTTGGCACGATGGTTCTTGAATGTAGAGAGAGAGAGAACGAGGAGGTCGATGTTGTTGTGGATCGAGATCTGGGGGCCTAAATGGCCTTAAAGAGCTGTGGCTTATACAAATTTTGGGCACTCAAAGGAATGAGGGCCCAGGTGAGGTTTCTTGAGATGCTTGTGGGTTACTGGGAACCTAAGAGTGAAAGCTTCATCCTCGATGGACAACCATTGAAGATTGAAGTAGAAGATATCTACTCTTTGACTAGTCTATCACACCAGGGAGAGGTTGTAAACCTCAAATCCCAGGGAGAAGGGAGCAGAATGAAAATAGAGGAGTACATCGATGCCCATTGTGTAGTAGGGACTCCTAAGGTAGGGATTCAACTCCCTATATGGGCCATAAACAATCTCAGCCTGAAGATTATTGTGCTTGTATTGACTAGGATCACAGGTTAGGCCTCATTGCACCAGGCATCGAGGTTTCTCATGTTCTATGCAGTGCAGTGTATGATACCCACAGTATATGACTAGTGTACCTCACTACTAGAAAATATGAAGAGTCAATTGACAGAGTTCAAACAGGGGAGTAAGAGGAATTTTGGGTTTTCCTCTATCCTATGCAGTTTCTTTTTCGAGTGGGTTCCAAGTCTAGGACCTAGAGTCGATATTCTTTCGAGAGGACCTTGCGATCCATCCATGGCACGGTGGACTGAGGTAATGAGGCGACAGGGGGGAGGTAGGGTGTCGACACCCTAAAACGAGGATTTCTTCTACTGGTGGCAGTGACAGGTCATTTCCCTAGATGACTATCCCTATGTAGGGATAGACTTCCGAGGAGATCCGAACATGCCACTTCCACCAAGGACCACCTACGGTGACATAGATATGTCACATGTTTTTAAATATTTCATTTTTTTGTATTTTTGTATAATGGAACAAAAATATTGTTGGACGGTGTTTAAGTATTAACTAGACACTTTTGTAATGCAGATGTGGGTCCGTGACGGCCGGAAGGGTTTCCTCGACATCGAAAAAGGAACCGGTGAGCCGAGGTAGTGGGAGGAGAAGTCAAGAGAGTCCCACAAAATGTGTAGGGAAACCTATCTCATTTGTCTCAGAGGATTCCCATGGTTTAGGTAGAGGATCTGCCTGAAGCCATGCAGCGACAAGTGATTGGTGTACCCAGAGCATGGGTACGACTCTTTCGGCGTCTCGCAAACACCATGGTTTGTTACCATGACACACATATGGAACCACAGGTGTACATTCCATGGGATATTGTAGTACTGACTGCATATGTGTATTGAGGGTATTATCCCCAATTTTTTACTATAAACACCATATTTTTGAAATATATAAAAAAGGATCTTCGGCTTTACTTATATTTTAAAATGTGTACATTGATGATGTGGTTTTCTTTGCCTTAATTATGTGACAAATGCCAATCTAAAAGAAAAATAGCATAAGCATCAGATACATGATTAGAACTCCTAGGAATGTGATAATATGTAATAAAATCAAACTGTCGTTCTAAAAGATGTACCTGTAGGAATCGTCAGAGTAAAGTAGGATCACGCACGCGGTAACTGTCGTTCAACTAACATACTACTAATTGGGAATCCATGCGAACCTATAAAGAGTGAATACAATGTGAGATAACATCGTGAAAAAGTTCTATAATGACGCTATATTCAGCCACATTGTTCATGGATCACCCTAGGCATACGCCACCTGAAGACACCAATAGACCCCCGAGTGAGTAAACCACCCAAGCGGTGGAAGCCAAGTTCCGTGTATGATGACTGGCTCTGTCTGTGAATCCTATGTAGACCGAAGATTCCATTGACATCTGCCAACCAAGGGAAAACTCGATAAGCAAGTTGAAGATAGAAAGAAAGGGAATATATATATATACACTAAATTAAATTAGTATACAAAGAGTTCCACCAGAGCTTGGGGCTCAGGCGTAATATCTTTTCAAGTAGAGCCCATTCTTGGGCTCTGCCAACATATTCCCTTCATAATCTTCTAACTCATAAGTTCATTTTTCTAGAACACATCGCACGATATAAGGACCGTGCCACATGGTTTTAAACTTGCCTGCACCTAGTGGTTCTTTGGCTTGATCATACAAGAGGACCAAGTCACCCTCAGCATACAACCAAGGATAGACAGACTTATCGTACTGGACCTTGACACATTTTTTGTTTTCCTCGATAGCCGTAAAGGCATCTCGACGTTGCTCGTCAAGACTCTCTATGTGTACAAGGCATCGCTTGAGATCGAAAGTGTCAGGTAGGAGTGCGACTGCCAACTTAAGAGAAGGGATTTCACATTCAATAGGTAAAATTGACTCCACACCATGTACTAAATCGAAAGGGGAAAATCTGGTGGCAGTCTTAACCAAGGTTTGGTATGCCCAGAGTGTGACATATAGCATGATGTGTCAGTTGGACTTACTTTGACTGACAGTTTTTGGAAAAATGGTCTTGAGAGACTTGTTGACGGCCTCTACTTGTCCATTTTCATAGGGGTAATATGGAGAAGAATGACCATGTCTAAACCCCATATTAGATGTTATTTCTTCCATCATTTCGTTCTGAAAATGACTTCCATGATCAATGACAATCTCACTCAGGATATTGAACCAGACAATAATTTGATTGAATACGAAGAAGGTTGTATGATTCCCATCAGATTTAATTGTAGGCATGGCCTCGGGACACTTAGTAAAGTAGTCGATGGCTAGGATAAAGTGTTGATTCCCCCCAGCTGAAGTTTGGTTGCAATCTACGAAGTCCACCCCCCACTTTGTGAAGGGACCGATGGTAATGACTGGGTGAAGAGGGGTTGGATGCGAGTGCATTTTCCAAGTGACCACCTGGAAGGGGTGACACTTCTTAACCGCTTCAATACAATCTTTAAAGATAGTAGGCCAGAAATAATCGGCTCGCAAATTTTTTTGGGTTGTTGCAAGCCCGGATAGGTGACCACCACAATCCCCATTATGGCAATCGTTTAGGACTGACTCGGCCTCTCCTTGAGTTAAACAACAATGAAAGATATTTTCTTTTCCTCGGTGATACAAAGTATCACCGATGATAGTATATTTCTTAGCTTGGTATCTTATACATCGTTGGTCATCTCGCGAGAGATGTTGAGGGAAATTCAAGGTTTGAAGATAGAGAACAATGTCTCCATACTAGGGGTCGGACGAAGAGACAAGAAAGATGTGTTCTTCCCCGAACGAATCAACATGGATAACATCCTCATCTAATCATGGAAATTCAGATATTAACTCCGCGAAGACTAGTGATTTCTTGGATTTCGCAGAAGCGAAATCAAGATCAAACTCTTGTAAAATGACGATCCATTTATTATATTTTCCCCCTATGATATGCCTAGTAAGGATATATTGAAATGGATTCACATTGGCAACCACAATAGACTTGAAAAAAAATATATAATGATGCAAACGTTGGACTGTGTGAACGACAACCAAATTTAGCTTTTTAACGTGAGAATAATTAAGCTCAAGAGAGACTAAATTTTGACTAAGATAGGAGATGGTGCGCTCATGGAGCTGATCATCCTCTTGAACCAGAACCATACCAATCGTCTCTTCAGACGCGACGATATAAAGAAAGTAATCCCTATTGTATTCAGGAGACTTCAGTAGAGGCGTCAATACCAAGGCTTTCTTCAAAGCATCGAAAGACTCATGGGCTCGCTCATCCCAGATAAAATGGGTGTCCTTCTTCAAGAGACGCATGAAACTCTTAGTGATATTGGCATAATTCACTATAAACCGATGAAGAAAGTTATATTTCCCTTGTAAACCATGAAGTTGTCTAATCATGTGCGGGGGTGGCAATTGAAGTATTGCCTCAACCTTTAGTGGATCTACCATGATCCTGGTCTTGGAAACTAGAAATCCCAAAAGACTACTAGAATTAACACAAAATATGCACTTGTGAGGGTTTAACCAGATTCTTTAGTAACGACATCTTTCAAAAACAAGCTGAAGGTGCGTAGCATGATCCTCTCTCTTGCGATATTGAGCAACAAGATCATCAAGGTAAGCTTCAACTATGTGCTTAATATCGTGAAAGAAAAAGTCATGGCACATTGGAAAGTTTCTCCGATGTTTTTAAGGCCGAAAGGCATTTTCTGGTATGCGAAAGTACCCCAAGGACAAATAAATTTCGTCTTGTGTTTATCCTCAGGTTTGATTTGAATTTGGTTATGTTAACTCCTCAAATAAACTTATCAATTTATTTGTTTTCCCTTAAGTGTTAGGTTGTCACTTCAAATTATTTTTTGAGTTTCTTTGGATGCAAGCTTAGGTTCTATTTTTGTCCTAGGAATAAATGAGGTCCATGAAGTCTTCTTTTTGTAAATTGGCATGACTCACTTTCAACAGCTAACCAACGTCCGAAAGATTCATTGTGCGCTGTGGAAAGCGCCCACTTTCAACAGCTAAGGACGCCGTTTCATCAGTTAATGCGCTGTAGAAAGTGACAAAGCGTAAGAGGTCTGAAAGTCAGTTCGCACATGGCGCGCTGTGGAAAGTACCTACTTTCCGTAGCTAAGGAACATTTTCAATTGATATGGCACACTGTTGAAAGTAATCACTTTCTGCAGCTAAGGTAAGTTTTCTATAAAACGGTGCGTTGTGGAAAGTACATACTTTCCGCAGCTAACAGGGGTTTTCAAAGGAGTCGCGTGCTGGTGAAAGTAGCAAGCAAGCGTGGTGGCAGAGGCATTCTCCATGCACCGTTGCTGCATGAAGTAGGAATCACGTGCTTGTTATCCACGTATGAAAGAAATGATGAGGTGATCACCCCCACGTCAGATCAAATCCAAGACATGCGCTGGTGGGAGTGGGCAATCATAGAAATACAATCATGTGTGTCAGGATATGACGATAATTCGAAATCGTTCCAGAACACATGCTCAATTCTCATCACACCCGAAATGGCAAGTTTGTGTTCGGCGACGCAGGTACAGAGGAGGTACCGTCAGCCTGACACCATCAAATCAGGCAGAATTTGCATATTACAATTTGTTTCCAAAATACAGTCGAGGTTTTCATTTGATCCAACATAGAGTCGAAGCCGAGACTGCTTTCAGCAACGCAAAACCTCGGTTCGACTAAAGAGGTTACAGGAATTACAGTGGTCAAGTGTCGGAGCTGCAGAATGGTGAGAAAACGCAGTGGCGTTTTACTAAAACGAGAATTGGATAACTTATCCTTTTTGCAATCGCATCCCGAGGTCCAGAGGCACTTTTCAAATGCGGGATGTATGGAATTTGCAGAAAGATTGCAAATTGGGTGTCACCAAGCCACGACTGAAGCCTTCGCCAAGACAGTTGATGGCAACAGAGCTCAGGTGGGCTCTGTGGAAATCAAAGTGAATGAGGAGTTCATTGCAGCAGCTACAGGATTGCCGACAACTGGTCAAAGATGGTTTAAAACCACCGCTCCTAAAAATCAGGATTTCAGGTTCTATCTGAAAGATGGGTACAAGCACAAAGCATGGAGTAAAGTTATGCTCGTTTCATATTTGGATGAAGAGTGGAAATATTGATTCAAAGGCATTCAATTATACATTACATCAGAAGGAAGATATGATAAATTGATGATGTATCACTTTAAACTGATGGATCACTTCACAAACAAGACCCCCATCAATTTTCCTTATTTCTTATATCACAGTTTGACCAAGGTAT